>JBBVQN010000139.1:0-35537 GCA_038993655.1 Talaromyces verruculosus | reverse complement strand
AGCGACAGCCGCAGGAGGACATCGATTCCAAGGAAAATAACTGCGGTCCAGTACACCCCGGAATAACCCAGTTCATCGAATATGGTGCCTCCAAGAACCGGTCCCACTGCCATTCCTGCCGTTCGCGCGAGGTTAAGATATCCTAAATATTTTCCGATCCGTGTTGGATCGACGCGGTCCGTCACGATTGCCAGAGGGACGGTCCATGACACCGCACCAGACAAGCCTTGAAGGACACGACCAATAATCAAGCTACGAATCGAGCGTGCCAGGCAAAGAATGATGGTGCTCCCTAGGAGGCCGACAAGTCCAAGGAGAAGGGGTCCCTGTCGTGAAGTCGAATGATCCGCCCACCAGGCACAGACAGCTGGTGATGTTAGCACGTCCCAATTCGAGTCAAGACCATTGTAACATACGAGAACCGATAGCGATGGCTGTCCCATGAACGGCGAGCAGGCGTGAAGTCCATATCGACACTAAGGGATTAAGTTGAGTATTGGTGATTGTGACTTTAGCACAAGCCGGTTTCGGCTGTGCGACTTACCATCAGATTCTTCAATATGGAAGCGATGTGGTAGAGCAAAAGGTAAGACCGGAATGGCCTAGATGTAATGAATGAGAGATGACCACATGTGTAGAATCTGGTACAGTTATAATGTTTCTGACCACTGAATATATATATACATCCTTGAAGCGCTGTCAGTTAGGACCACGGGACGGATATAGCTAACTTACCGTAAAGATAGCCATCGCACACGTTGTCATCGCAAGTGAAAATGAAGATCGAAACGCCTGGGCAAGCCCAAGATATCGTTGGATTCGAGATGCCATCGCACAAAATAGTACCACGCAACGCGACAAAGAAATTACAAATTAGCAGTCGCAGTGGTTTGGCAAGTCCATTTTCCTCTCAATGTATATATAGCTTCTGTGTAAGTTGTTTTTGGTTGACGGTGTTATTTCCGGGCACGGTTTTCACCGAATTATTGAACCACAGTTCATGCTAGATGAAATATGATGAATAAACCGGTGGCCGAGTTCCCTTAAACATGGTTATTTCCGCTTTCAAAACACGATGAATTTTCATAATAATCTTTGGTTTATTCATACAAATGGGGATGCTTTTTCCCGTGCATGGTGTCCGTTGGGTCTAAGAAATGGTGTATACAGTACCTTAGGTTCGTACTATGCAAGAACACCGAGCAAGAGTGATGTATTGCCAACAGCTTTATGCGGGAGAATAACCCCTTTCAATGATGAGCATAGCAGGTCCCGTCAATATTCTGAAGTAACGATGGACAACCCGTGTTTAGGGAAGTTTCGGCACATACGCATGATCAAAAAGCGATGAACAAAATACTAAAGGAGCAGTAGTTATTATTTTATGATTACTATATGGATAATTAGCCCATCGCCTCGTCAATTTTCATCACCATGCTCCACCGCCGACCTGACGTGCAAATCAGCCACTTCCACTAGTAAGTAAATTTACCTTGCATTCTGGTCTTCTGGTTACATTGGTGGTGGGGATGAAACGTGTAGTAAAGTTAAACTTGCAACAGAATCCAGAAGAGTATATAATACTCAGCGATCTCTGGCTCTCCTATTGAAAATAGACTAGTAAATAATAGAGAGTAACTGACATCCTGGCGATATGAAACACCCGCCATGGTGGAACACGTGGGGTCAAATTGTAATTACGAATACGCGAAGTCGTCACTTCTCAATATCGCACGGTCCCAAAAAGTTATCAGTAAAAGTGACTCGACGTCACTTAACCATGCAGTCGAACACAAATCAACCACTCTCCCCGACCTAACTCAGACCAACCACCTCGTGACAGATACGGTAGACCCACTTCAACTGCCGAAGATAGGATGTTGAACACTTGAAGAAACGTTTTCAAGCCAGCTACTAACAAAATTACTAACCCACGAGCACTCGCTACGATACTGACAGACGAGAGGACACATACTAAAAGAGATCATGTATGGGCTCCAAGGAGGCAAGGAGGACATGTACTAGTAGATTAATGATAGTTGCCCTTTCGGCTTGGCCGCCGGGCGTTGATATATTGTATGTGTGTGTGTGTGTATACAGTATCCTGCATATTGCTTCGGCGAGGGGTTAGGATCTGAATTTACCACCACCACTGTGCTGTACTATCTAATCAATCATATTCACAGATGAGTAGTTCTGAGGACGACGTAGTGAGGCAAAGCCACCTAGGTGTATCCAAAGAGATGCCTGGAGGAGGGTTCCAGGATTCCAGGACAGTAAGGACTCGCTCTCTGTATTCGCAAAATTTGAATATGTATTACTGTATCGCAATGAAACGGTTGCCAAAAATGATCACAACATGTGAATTCATTCACCCGAATTTTCATCTGTCTTTCTGTTGAACATCTTCCATTGATCTCCAGCAGTATTCCGTGTGAAAAATGACCCATCCTACATGATAATGGTTAAGATTTTGATTTTCGCTCCATGGTGCACCAAATTCCCCGTGAGAATTTAAGCCATGTAGATGTAAGAAAAAGGGTGCAATTGTATGCGACCGCTGAATGTAGTATCAGAAATTTGCTCCCCTTCATTATATAGCACAGGAGGTGAGGAAAATGCGGAGACATCATCCGATTGCCTTTGAGGAAATTTACCCAATCCTATTAAACGAAGCTTTTATAAAGAAAAAACAACCGAGAACGATAGCGCAATATATAAGCAACGAATATCTCACTATTGCTTTCATAAAAAGCCTGGACACCTTATGCAATGTCAGATTCTCTGGTACTTTCAAACTGCTGCGGCAGGCAAAGATTGATATGCCGGACGTTACAAAAAAGATTCCTGGACGTGGAACGCAATTTAGGCGTGGACTTCCACTTAAGAGGCAAAAAGGCAATCGACTACAACCCTTCCCTCAGCGATGAAACGTGTCGGCTGTGCAAGAACTTGTATTCTTATAACAAATTCCTACTGTCCAAGTTGCTGCCAATGCTCTTCGATCTACCCAGCATCCTGGAGAAGGACTTGCACGAAAAAGATATTTCATCCTGGAGGGCTAGGCTATTCGTAAAAAAATCGGAATTGCCTTCTTTTCTTACCGAGGACCCTATCCTTGTGGCAGAGCTTTGTGAGACAAGCTCGGCATTGGCCAATCGATTGGTCAATCGAATCACAGGTCATCTTCAAGGAAACGCAGTCATTGCAGTCGATCAGCAGGATGAATGTGGCCGCAAGCAGCTCACAGAAGCAATTCATCAAAACAATAAACCCCGCGTCAGTAGCTCATCGAGTCATCTCGGGACAGATACAGATCGTAGCGGGCCATTATGCTATGCAGCTGAACGTGGCAAGTTGGAATCCGTGAGAATGCTTATTAGACGCGGTAGCGACGTTAATCAGCGGCGTGAAGATGGTAAATCGCCGCTGGCTTGCGCAGCAAATAAAGGGCACCACTTAGTCGTCAAATATCTTCTCCAACAGGGAGGAATTGACATCAACGTCGCAGACAACGAAGGACGGACCGCACTTCACGAAGTGACTTCGTCTGAAACACCCTCAGAGTGGGTGCTGAAGCTTCTCTTAGCGGAGCCGGAACTCAACATCAATGCCCTAGATAACCAGGGAAGAACGCCATTGTGGTACGCTATTAGTCACAGAAATTCAGAGGTTGTGGACTGGTTGTCAATGGAAAAGAGAGTTCAGATACATCCAGTTGACAAGGAAGAATCGGCCTGTATTCAACAAGCAATTTCTAGCAAGGAGCTGGCCATCATAGGCCAAGTTCTAGAGAAAAAGGATAGGGAGACGGTGAATGGAAACATACGCGACGGCGTGGCGGGGTTGGACTTGGCAGAATGGGTATCGCGTAGGTTGGCGCATGGAGTTTCATATTCGATTCTTTCGAGTACGCTTGAAAGACTTAACCATCATTAAAAAAACTCATACTTGATTAAAATATCTTTTTCAGTTTGGCAGATTCTTTATTGTACATTCTAAGACCGAAAGGCTGAAAACGGGTTAAACTCTGAATCATGTCCATGCATAGTGCCGTAAATTGTCCCGACTCACGATCTCCAAGCCACCAAATTATATTAAACATAGATCACTGCCAAGAATGAAAGCCAAGACTTTTTTCCGAAAATGGTAGGAGAGCAAAAATTGACCCTAGGGGCCACCTGACCGTCTCAAACGTTTCAATGCTATCACCGAGGATATGGAAACATGGCAACCTTTCCCTCTCCCACTCATAGCTACACTGTAAATACAAGCAACTATGACCGTTTCCCCTCATGCTTGATACCGTCCTTCACCGCCTGATAACTAACCCTACCTGATGACTGATTTCAACGGCTGTACTACACAAAATATTTTGAAGCTTTACAACACCCAATATTTATAGATTTTAGAGAATTCTTGGTGTAGCACTAAATGAGATATAAGGAATTGAATGGGCTAAAAAATTAATCACGAAAACGCGCAGGAGGCCGTATCGCGCGGCCCCTACGATTTGTGGCTACAACCACCTCATTATCCTCCGAATGAGCCTTGGGCTGCGCGCTTGGCTTTGCTTGCTTAGAAACTTGCTTTTTAGGCCTTTTTGAAGCCTTAGGGGTCGCTGGGACGCTAATTTGAAGCTGTAAATCAGCTAACTTAGCCAATTCTTGCTCATCCTTGAGACGTTGTTTCTCCGCAGCCTCCTGCTGGCGCTGTTCTTGCTTTTCTTTCCGAATTTGAGCTCTTTCAGCCTTTTCAGCCATTTTGGCTTGCTTTGTAAGCTGTTGTTGAAGCTTTTTATCATATTTACGAGCCTGCTCCTGTGTGGCTTCCTCATCCTTTTTTGCAATAATATCGCGCGCTTGTTGAACCTTTGACGGGCTCATAAAAAGTGCTCCACCATCGTTTTCTGAAGGTATACCTAATAATAAAGGCTTTTGCTTGTTTGGGCGCTTATTCGCATTAATAAGAGCCTTTTCAAGGCTAGTAATCTTATCTTGTAATAAGATAACCTCAGTAGAAAGATGATTCACTGAATCTCGAAGCCGTATAGCTTCTCGATCGCATATATCCTTCACGGCGCTTTTTACAAGCTTGTCAAGCCGTTTCCAATCATGAGCTGGGATAATTGAAGCTGTAGATTCACTTGAAGAAGGCCGACTGTTGATTTTCTTAGTAAATTTTTGTAAAACAATTTCCGGATTGAAAGGATATAAACCAGTAGTAGAGAATGCTGAGTTGATATTCTTTTTTGTAAAAGTCTCATCCCAACTCGCCCAAAAAAGCCGAAAAAAGTCACGTTTTGTAAGCCGGGTAAAGCCATAGGATTCTTTTATAAAATCATCCAGTTGCTTCGTATGAGCGTTAGAAAGAGGTGAGAAAATAGCGACATCTAGAGGCTGCAAAGTATGCGTCGCATGAGCTGGAAAGATTGCTAATAAGATCCGATTCGAATTGCAGTATTCAATAAACTTCATTGTAACATGAGATCCATGCCCATCGAGGATAAGAAGGCGCCATCCCCGGCTTGCTTGAGATTTTGTCTCTTTATCAAAAACATCAACCAGCCAACGGTATCCAAGCTCATTATTAGTCCATCCTGAATCTGAAGCTGCAAAGAAGCATCTCTGGGTTCGCGGATCAAAATCTTGAAGCCAAGAATCCTGTAAATGACCTGATTTTGCCATATAGATTAAAGCAGGCGATATGGCCGTTCCATTGGCACAAATACAGCCAATTGTTGTTATCCACTCGCGATTCCCATCCTGAACGTGTTGCTTATATCCCCCAAGCTCATATTTGCGCCGAGTAAAGATTCTCTTCCTTTGTGTAGTCACTCCAAGCATGAAGCCATTTTCATCCATATTGTAGATTTGCTCTGGGCCGAGGTTATATTGCTCGATTTTACGGCCAATAAGTGCAAAATATAAAGCGTATTTGTATGCCGAATCTGCCTTTTTTCTTTCCATATCGAGGCCTTTGGAATAGCGAGAAATAATCTTATCCGAATGAGCCTTTACCCAGCGCGAGGCCCAGTTTTTACCAGGCTGTTTACCGGATATTTCTCTTGCAAAGTTCTCTAGCATGGAATTCGTGGGTGGCAGGCCTTGCTCAGTGAGCTGATTGATCCATTTTATGAGCGCTCTCGATTGCGCGTTGTTGAGTAATCGTTGGTTGTCGTATTGCTCTTCTTTTGAGCCCGTAACACCGCGATATCGTTTAGAAAGGTTGGATTGACTAACGCAAAAGGTTCTTGCAACCAAACTAATATTGGGCTTTTCTCCAGGCTCCACGGAGCGTAGCGCTGCAAGTGCGAGCTCAATTGAAGCCATATTGACTGATTTATCGCGCTATGAAATATTCGCGATTTTTCGCGATTTGGAACAAAATCAGTCATCAGGTGGGGTTAGTTATCAGGCGGTGAAGGACGGTAGTGGGGAGTCATAGCCTCACGCAGACCAAGTGTTGTTTCCACACTGCAGAGCAAGGGGTCCGATATCCCCCGGACAAGTTCGGTACAGGTTTTAGCCTCGGGGTTGAGTGTGCTATCGACAGAGCCGTTCCTCAGACATGATCGATATCGCACCACGTGGCGAGAGAAGCGTTGTGATCAGTGATCATTGATCAATCGTAGACAAAAAATGAAGTTGATTTTATACATGTTTTTCTGCTTACAGGACTCGAATGGCTGCTCTGATAGTTGGGGCGGTATGTAGAAGCAACGACTACATCCCTTCTCTTGCAAGTTTGGAGCAGTTCCGAAACAATAATAGCAGCAATTCGCTTCTACGCCATATCCCCAAACCGAAATTCTCTTTGCACTTCCACGGACGTTTTCGCTCCGAGCCATCGACTCCTCGTGGAAGATGCAAGCAAATAGAACGAGATAAAGGTAATGTCACTGGGTTGACAGATTCGGACTGGGCCATATAATATGTTGGACTAGCCTTTGATCAGTGCTTGCTTCGTGATACGGGACCGTACTAACTTATGTACTTTTGTTGATGGGATGCAAATGACAGTGCATTGGCAGACTTGGTGACAACCCTTATTAATGTCTTAGGGTTAGGGTTAGAAAATGAAATACTTATGATGTCGAACGAAGTTATGGGTGCGTACTGTATCTCTTAAAAAAGGGCAACATCTAGGGTAAAAAACCTCTGGCAGCAAGCCATCTGCAATTTGATTCTGTTCGTCCATCAGCGTCTCTCGGGTGCTGTGGAAAGTGGGTAGAACACTGTTCCCTGCCGATCGGAGCTAGCACATTTTCGACCTCCGAATATTCGACGAGGATAGACAGCAGTGTGCCATGATTGAGGTCCGCACATTATCAAAATAGTAAACCCCGGCTCCGAGCATAACAGGCTCTATGCAGCTTTTTTCGAACCAGTGCGATCAAGACACAGATGCGAATGCCATTGCTAGTGGTGAAGTGGGGAAGTGGTGAATCTGGTGGTGCTGGAGATGCTGAAATTTACAAATAGGACATGCACGTAGTCTCTTAGGACCTTGGGATGGTGGCATTGCGCTCGTGTAGCTCCTGGCCCGTACGTAAGACGTCCTTCCAACCGGAGCGTTGGCACGAAGGTAGATGATACAGGGTGGGAAAACGGTGGAATGAAATCACCAGAGAATGGCGCCATCAATCAGACGGGTGGAGCCGCCCAACTGATGGACGCCAAATCATTGAGCTTTCACCAGCAATTGACCCGCACTTGACCCACACTTCACCACGCTTCACCACCCCCTATTTTCAGCAAACCTTTCATCTCTTCTATGATCGCTGAACTCCATGATCCAAAACGACAATCACTGCAGGTTACCGTCATGACTGCCATAGCGCAATTGTGGAAAATATCGGTCATCTTGGATCAGACGGAGTTTCCTGAATCCACTGACTGACTGAGGGTCGTGTTTGGTCCATTAGTGGCGCGCCCAACTTTCTTGCCCTGGGTGACGTTTCCGTGATTTCTTCTCCTTGATCATGTCTTCACGGCGGCTTGGCCATCGTTAAACTTTCGCCTCTTTGACAGATGTATATTAAGCACTTCGCTACTAGCCCAATGCGCTGGAATGTGATCGATGAAAAGAATTTGATGCCTTACGAAACTTCCTGGCTGTGCCATCCAATGATCACTTCATCCCATCTCGTCCATCTCAGAAGCAAGAGGACAATTTTGCGCAGCGCGCACCAGGAAGCTAAATTAATACGTGAGCCACGAAAGGATTGTAGATTTAAAAATTTTCTCCTTTGAATATCGGGTGACAGTGCCAGCCGTGAATTAGTACAATGACACAGCATCTTAAAGCTTGACGAGCACGGCCCTAGTGTTGGAGAGAAGAGGAGAGAAGAGTAGAGAAAAACAAGCCCCTTGAGTCCTGGTGGAATCCGTATGACATTGTAATGATTATACGAATGGATCCCACGCAATTCCGCGTACACTTCTTTCACAACTTGGACGCCTCACCAGCCCATTGTTGAACAATGAGAGACAGCAGATCAGGGATATCCCGGAGCAGATCGCGAAACTTCGGATCCTTGGTAAATCTAGACCTGTTTCGGGTGATCGCAGTCACGGTTGCCGCAAGCAAACTATCATTACTGCTAGTAACCCGGAAGACATGGTGAACGGCGTCGTAAAAGTGTGCCACACTGACCTCCTCGCTCCCCAACTGACGCTTGCAATCCGAGGAGAACTGCGCCACCGCTAGCTCTTTAAGATGGTCGAGAAGAAACGTATCGGCGGCAGCGTACAACGCAACATGGCGTAACAGTGGATTGTCATGGTCTGGGATGGTCCTTAGCCCCGTAACACCTTTGTGGTTTAGCACGCTTACCTGGCTCGCTCCAAAGCGGACACGCCTCCGTAGGGTACGACCCCGTGTAGATATACTGGAGAGCTCTCCATAATGTATGAACACTATGGGGTTCATTCGGAATGAGACGAAGCTGAGGAGATTGCTCTTCAAAAAACCCGCCTTGGAAGGCATGTCGAAAATACGGACTTTGCGCACGCAACACGAATGTGTGGATCGGTAACACGATGGGCCCAATCGTGATCTCTGCATCGGCATGTGCGGTGGTATTCCAGAGCCTGACCCGATTAGCGTTCCGCTTGTTCACCAACGGGGGATTACCCTTACTCGGCAATGGATGTGGTCAGTTGTTCG
The DNA here is from genome assembly GCA_038993655.1 of Talaromyces verruculosus. Lineage (NCBI taxonomy): Eukaryota > Fungi > Ascomycota > Eurotiomycetes > Eurotiales > Trichocomaceae > Talaromyces > Talaromyces verruculosus. The sequence goes on along the minus strand of JBBVQN010000139.1, from coordinate 26,366 downwards.
TGATGCGCTTGTCTGGCAGCCCGCTAAGGAGAAGAAGTCAGCCAGGATCACTATTCTGCTTATCAAAAACTCTAGTATTTCCGAACCGACTGAAAGGATGGGTCTATCTGAGACCACGGGCTCGCCACGGTACGACGGCTCATTTCGAGGTAGTGGGACATCCGCGACATGATACATCTGCTCCGATCACGAAGGTAACTCACGTCCTTGTATGATCGGTCTCCGAGACGAGTAGACGTTGCTGTTCATCGACAGGAAACACGCAGGTATAAATACCCACTTTTTCGTGTAAATCATTGTAGGACACTTTCATCGCATAGTATGCAGAAACCCGCGTTGTTGCCCCAGGCTATAAGGTGATATTCCGTGAGGGAAACAAAGAGATGCGAATCCACTACGCTATTGGTCCCTCCGTTTGTTCCCACAATCGATCCATCTTCCCAACGGCCGGTCTTCGTTTGACCATTACCAGAAACGAAGGAAATGATGTTTTTCGTTTTCACCGCCTTGGCAGCCTTTGGATTATGATGCATTTTCGGGTCCTACTGGATCGAGCTTTCTGGAAAGGAATGGGGAATGCTGGTGAAAATGTGGTGAAAGAGTGGTGGAAGAGTGGTGGAAATAATCTCTTTTGTACCATCCTAGTGAATATTTCGAAACCATATAGCTTATCTTTCTCCCACAAAATACATAGGAGGAGGAATAAACACAGTCGGCCGTTGTGGTCCTCGCTGTGGAGTATGTTTAATGAATGTCCTAGGACTGGAACGATGAGCGCGTGGCGAGGACCTTTCGCTGAAATTGCCAGGGTGTTGATTAGGTGCGTATTCTCCCATAAATCTGTTTGAATTACACAGCGACTGCCTGTACATAACCCCAATGGACTTGCTGGATTCAGAGTCATACAAACAAAAGATTGAAGCAAACGGAATAGAAAATCGCTCAGTCGAGCCGAGGATATGTTTGATTGTGTTGCAGAGGTCTTAAGATAAATATGTTGTACAGTATAGAGCTCAATGACATCGAACTTATTCAGCTTGCATAATCAATGTTCAGACTTTCTAAAATTTCTCTCAGAATATTTTGGAAACATCACACTCCTGTATGTGTGGGATGGCAAGTGGTTCCTCATTATCATGAACGTCTACAAAAGCGTGGTTCTTCAAAAGCTCATCCATATGCTCCACGGATATTTTCACGAGAGGCTCCTAGAGACCTCAGTCGGTTTTAGAGTTCATTTATAAGCCTCTGCTACCATTGCCAAACCCGTACATAAAATGAATCATCGCCTGTATAGCGCAACAGCCTTCGCAGGGTGTTGGCGAGCCTTCAATTATCCCGCGCGGTGTGCCTGTTTGACTACAATCCAAAGTGCTTGACTCTGACTTCACTGAGAAATACTACGAAGACCCTCCACTCTATCCAAAATATGGTTCGTTAAGCCGTCTGCGACGTGCAAATACGTGTTGAAAGCTAAAACTGTGGAAGATAGGGAACAAGTGAAATAACTCTGGTTGGACCGTAAACTGCCTTTCACACTCTCACACAACAATTGAAGGAAGGGGTGCGTGTATTTAAAGGGATATTCTACGGGCGCTATGCTACAGTCCCGAACAGGTTGGAGCACTATACAGGTAGCAGCTCACCCCGTTATGGTTTGCTAAGAATTGATGTCTAAGTGTAGATCAGGCTATCAGTTTCATTTGTCAGACCTATCGATAGACTCTGTTCCAGGTTACTGCCTGGCAAAGAAGGAATGTATCGCTTGGAACCTACAGCCAAAGACAAAATTGATGGCAGGGACAATAAGCAGAGAACGCTTTTTAACGTGCCATCTATCAGCCCTTAGATTGTGTTGAGCATACCCAATCTTCAATGATCACTAACACAGAATTGACCATGACCCTCTCAACAAGTAAACCAGTTTGCGTGGAAGGATTTTCCATTGGTAAGCGGTATTGCGCATGTAAAATCCTACCGTTTGCGAGCTATCCAAATCTCACAAGGTCGAATAGTATGTTGTCGTGTAAGTGGTTTCGGGACTAAGAACAACGAGAACACTTTGCATTACGGTTTGCAAGGGTGCTGTAGTGACGGCGGACAGGCTAGTTGGCGACGAGGGTCGAAGAAGGCTTGGACGTAGTGCTTGGCAGTGCTGGTACAGAACTGCAAGACCTGATCCTGACCTGTGCAGATGAGGACCCTTTAGACCATGCGCTGTGTGGTGGCAGTGCTGGAGCAGAACTAGAAGATCCGATCCTGACCTTTGCAGACGAGGACCCTTTAGGCAATGCGCTGTGTGGTGGCAGTGAAATCGTCTGGCAGGTGAAACTTGAGATCATGGTCGATTTGACGGAAGAAAGTTGAGATACAGCAGGCAAACCTCTGTTGATCCACAATCGTTCACAAGTAAAAGCAGGGACATCATGGCAATCTATGGTACCATTGAAACCGGTATATGATTGTAAGAAGTGGGTGCAATATGGGTTTTCCAAGGCAAGTGGATCTGAATCTGGGAGCTTATAACTGTCATTGAGAGCGACAGACAGGTCAAGTTGCTCTTTCCCAGTGAGTCCCCGCCCAATGAGACGAAAACTGTGCGCCACAAAGGGACTGGAAACGTTCCGCGAAACGTAGGATAACGGTGCATCATCGAAATTGACTACGATACAGTTGCCCATGCAGTGTGGTTGGTCCCAAGCGTAGAACGATATCGGGCCATACATCTAACCTACTTATTAGCAACATTTTCTCCGTCAATTGTGATGTACGAACCTGATCATATGCATTGATGGTCTCGGCGAGAAATAAGACCTTCATAACCATGAGCACACTAGGAAAACGTGAAATATTCATGGCGAACAGTAATTCTAGTGATTCAACGCACACAAAACAGTTGTACAGCCGAATTCGAAGGAAGCAGAGGAGATTATATGTCACAGAAACTACGCAGCAACTTGTGCTATGCCTCGTAGCAATCCATAGCATCGATGAAGGGCAGTCAATCAGTGCAGCTCAACTGGCATGCAGAACATGAACGAGGATCTCCATATCCATATTACCTCTGATTTTCTATACGAAATAGAAGGGAAACCACATCGATGAATAGGGGTTCTCCACCTCCTCATTCCTCACTTGTCATCCGGTCTACTGATTTCCACAAGGAGACCCATAGTGACCGCGGGCCGCCTATCCCGGGCGTAATTGTCCGGATCTTTCACGGCCATTTTCAAAGCCATCATCTCCACGATGGCCTCGGTAATGTTTCTCTCGAAAAACCCGATCTCGGTCCATTTACAAAGTCCTTCGTGCATTAGAGATCTCAAGCAACTTACGGCGTACTTACTAGTTCATTTTATTTTCTGATAAGAGACTATATATGTGTGATTCTACAGTATTATGGGAAGATGAGCAGTCGCAGTATGTAATCTGTAGATCCAGCTGTTGGATCCATGTGTATAGAAGTGTGTTGTGTGGTGCATCACGGCTCCAGGGTGGTGATCCAGGCTGATGAACTGGTGTGATCATCAGTGCCGGCAGATGTGAATGGCTACTGTTCGAACTTTTGGGGACCTGGAAAAATTGCTGAGATACTAAGGACGTACTTCAAGTCGACAGGCCGCAGAGAGCTCTCGTTCGGTATGACTAGCGCCCTTGCGCAGCGCCAAAAAGGAATGTCCGACGGTGAACAGCATCGCAGACAATTTTCACCGGTGAATATGAATCGCTGGTGGAATTCCCAACTTTTGCTAAATGGATACCATCGCTTGTTGGCAACCCATAGTCCCACTGCGAGGGTCAATATCGGATCCACCGCACCTTGAACATAATGGAAATCCGGAAACAGTCCTACCACGGTGCAATATCCCCCCTTATCTTATTTGACAAATTTGAAGATATTGTACAAATCACCCCATTCTACTGCACCCACACAAACGTATGCTGTGCATTTACAAAGCAGATAATATACTTTCATATCTTACAGCGCCGACCCGTGAAAGCGGAGTCTCTTGCAAGAACGAAAATTAACAGTGATCTCGAATAGCCAGATGCGTAGCGTGTTTCAGTAAATACAGCGTAGAAATGCGACAACCGCAATCAAAGAACACATTGCCCTCTTCTTCAGGTCCCAGAAACTTCCGATACTCCTTCTACCCCCATTTGATTCTAGCTTGCGCCTCACAGAATCAGAGCAACCCTCGATTTGGCGGCGGAGCGGAGAGGGTTTTCTCAAACGCCGCGATCAACGCATCTATCTCGTTTCCATACCGTGGTGTCACCCACCACTCCCCTTGGACCAAGTATTGCGTGAATGCTGGCTGTCCCGGGACCTTCACAGCGCGCTTTCTCACTACTGCGCTAGGGACGGGAACGGCGTCATGCTGAATCTGTGACTATTTAAGCTTGATTCATTACTCTATCGATATGGATGTCTCACCAGCCATTTCCCTCGTGGATCCTGTTCCTCGTCCTCCTGATCCTCGTCTTCCTGCTCGGGATCGTCCTGTTCGGATTGATCTTCGTCGGAGGCTAAAGCAATAAAGGCTCGGTCGCTTGACGTCTCTGAAGGATCATACTCCGTCTCACTATCTGAACTAGAGAGAGTGTTGTCCGTGTCGAAAGAATCTTCATCGGACCTGCCAGCACCTCGAGACATAGTTGTCAAGGCTACCGTCTGGTTTCGATCTTTGTCGGCCATGGTCGCTTGCGGGCAACAGCTTGTTTTGAAGGTACCAAAGGCCGTCGCGAAAGTACCTGATTTTATACTTGACTGGAACGAACCTAATGTCTGTATTGATTTTTACCGGTATGGCAGCCTAGATTGCTGGCTCAACCATGACTGGTGAAAGTACACATGTATTCACTGGTAATGCTCGAACCGTTGACCAACGTAGAAAATCAGGTTCCACCACATGCTGAACTGATCACAGCCGGGCCGTACCAGACATTGTCTTTCACAGATTTAAGACGGTGAATCATTATCACGGCCTCAACGTGATTCAGCATGTCAGCATATCAGTCACGAAAGGGCAACACTGGGAAGAGAGGTTGATGGGTTGATGAAAGTTTCTGGCTGTGAAGCATTTGTCTTAGATTAGGGACGCGAACAAAATTGTAGGAAATGGCTTAAAACAGTTAGGCCATCTGAATGAACGCAACGGGCAACTTTGAAAGGAGCCATGGATCACACAGAGAATAACCCCCATCCCGGCGATATGAAACGCCCTGTGTGGTGAAACAACTCCCAGGTACCTACACTTTCTAGCAACCTGATCACAATTCCACCAACGCGAAGTCAATAAAAAGGCGTCTGTATAATTTCCATTCATTTTGTTCCTTGAATCTCTTATCCAAGCAAAAATTACAAGGTAGTGGGGCCGCCAATTACTGCCTGGCACTGACTGGCATAAAACCTCCTCAACACGACAATGATGCCAAGATGACCTCGATCAACATCTGAAATGCATGACAAACAGAATATTTCAATATCGCATCGGCTTGAATGCCTGTGATTCGTTTAATATCAGTCATACCATCTGAGAGTATAAATGTTGCTAATATGTGGAATCCTTGGCAGTAGAAAAGGTACATGGAGCAAAATTACGGACTAGCTTAATACAATGAAATGAAAACAGGTGTGTAACGATCCGTATGAAATTTACTACTGCCACTGAAAAGCTCGTCTAATCCAGATATGGGATGTCAAAAGCGGCCCGCTTTGACAACAACGAAAGTACCGAAACCTTGAAACAGTCCACATGGCCGAGTGTACCTTAGATATGGCTATTAAAGTAAATTAGAGGTACCAGATAGGTACTGAAAGATTTTAGTATGGAATTACATAACTAGGGTCATATACAAGGATATCTATATGTCACGAGGTCGAATCAGTCAAGGCCATCTATCCACGCTCTCCATGTTTAAGAAAGCGAGTAAGTCTACGTATCAATGGTGGCGAGCGTGTCGGGGTGCTCACATCCAAGCACCTTCCCACTTCCTTCTAGTGCTCGTCGATACATCGCTTCCGCCTCGTCATATTTGCCTTGCCTGGAGAGCACTAAGCCAAGGTTGCTGACACTGGTGAGCGTGTCGGGATGCTCACATCCAAGCACCTTCTCTCGTGCTTCTAGTGCCCGTCGATGCATCGCTTCTGCCTCGTCATATTTCCCTTGGTCGGAGAGCACTAAGCCAAGGTTGTTGACACTGGTGAGCGTGTCGGGATGCTCACATCCAAGCACCTTCTCTCGTGCTTCTAGTGCCCGTCGATGCATCACTTCTGCCTCGTCATATTTCCCTTGGCTGGAGAGCACTAAGCCAAGGTCGTTGACACTGGTGAGCGTGTTGGGATGCTCACGTCCAAGCACCTTCTCTCGTGCTTCTAGTGCCCGTCGATACATCGTTTCCGCCTCGCTATACCTTCCTTGGAGGTTTAAGTACCACCCTAAATTAAATTGAACCGTGGCCGCCTGGAGTTGATCTCCATCATCAATGTCACCTGTACCCCCCAGCACACTTCTGGCATGCGCAAGGAGCGATCGACATTGCGTCCAAGTCTCGTAATCACCATTCGGGAACACCCGTGCCATGATCTGCCGTGATTTAGACCGCCAGCCGCCGAGCTGCTGGTGCATACTCAGCCATGCTCGGACCGATAACTGCACGAGCCGGTGCATATCAAACAGTCCTTCGTCCTGTTCCACCCGGATCAGCGAATAGCTGACCAGCGGTGCCAACGCATCGTAGAAGTCGAGGATATCTTGGCCCTCGTCGCGCACCAGCTCTTCCGGGATCCCCTGCCGATCAAACATACTCATCAGCGACAGGAGATCCGTCGCCGCCGGCCGCCACCGCTGGATCTCCTCAAACGACAGCTGCCACGTCGTGATCACCGCATACCGAATGCTGGGATCGCGCCGCAGATCGACGGAATCCTCATTCTGGAGAAGCCGGATCTGCTTCGACTCGCTCTCATGGAACAATCGAAGGTATGCCGAGACGGTAATGAGAGGTGATCGGTTGGCAATATACGCCGCCGCCTGCGTGATGGCCAGTGGGATATACTCCAACACCTGGACGAGCGCTATTTCATCCTCAGCTAACGGTGGGTGGTCCAAGATCCTTGCCCGCAGCAACGAGAGCGATTCATCTTCGTTCATTGGCTGGACGTCGATGACAAGACCATCGGTCCCGACCAGATTCCGTGCCGCCAGACCATTTCGCGATGTGACCAGGACCGATCCGTGGTGGGCCTGGGGCAGGAAGCTCACCAGCGGGGCTTGTCCGTCCGCGTCGTCACGACGGAAAAAGACCTGGTCGTTATCCGCATTATCCAACACCATCAGCCACCGGCCATGACTCTCATCGCACAACCACCGATGCACAAGCTGCAGGATGTTGGTCTTCGGGTCGTCCCGTCCGGGAATCTCCGCGACGGCAGCAATGCGCTGATAGCCCTCTTCCCACCGCGCCGCATTACTGGCGTGGATCCAAAAAACCCACAAGTCCGGTGCGGATTCTCGTGCGCGGTAGGCATACTCGATGGCCGTTTGTGTTTTGCTAGAAAATAATATGTGTTAGCCGCAATTCCAACGACCATTTCTAATGGGGAGAGTTAACCCGACACCAGCTAATCCAATCAATGCCACCCGCTCGTGACGTTGTCCGATCGCTGCATGCTTTTCCGTCACCGCACCGATGACATCCTCACGGCCCACAAACATCAGGTCCTGCTTAAAAGGCACTGTGGAGCATGGTTGAGGCCGGTGGCGTGCCTGCGCTGAATGCAGCCTTGGTTAGTGCACGGAAAAGGCCATGGAGGAGAGCGACTTACTGAACCGAGCCGCCACCACCGCTGGTGCATCTTGGACAAACTGCGACAGTTTGTCCAGCGCCGTGCGATACCCCGCCGCATTCCGCGTGTCGAATTTCACCATCGTTGAGTGGTCTGTGTGCAGCGGTACCTTATCCTCCACATGGTCGGGAAGCTGAAGAAGAGCCGAATTCGCGTCGACGGTCGTGATGAAATCCCCGGTGCGTTTCCATCGTCCGCTTCCTGTGTCCTATTGTAACGGTCAGCCCTTGTCAACAAACCAGATAACAAGCCAGACGGGAACCCCATCGTACCAAAACCAGCCGTCTTGTCTGCTCCGTCTCGTAGAAACTGACCACTTTTCGATCTCGAATCAGGTTCTTGAAATCCGCTAGTTGGTGGACGAGGAGATCGGATCTGCTGGAGATCTGCTGCAGCAATTGCTCTCTCGGGTGGCGTTGATTGCCAGCCAACATCTGCTGGATATCCTCCACGACCAGCCCTTTATGCGGGATGCCAAAAAAGATCATGCTGTACGTGGCCCGATGGAGCGACGTAATCGCCGGGTGGTCTTCATCCATCGTCTGGATCGCTCGGACTAGGCACTGGAATATCATATTAGCATGTGCGAATCGACCGACTGCTGGTTACCCACATGGGCCAGAATAATCCCTCCAAAGCTATGTGCGATAAAGAAAAGAGGCCGTTGTTGCAGCTAGTCATCTTATTAGCTCTATTTTGGTTATCTAAAAGACGGCTCGATACACTACCTCCTTGGTGTTCCGAATCTTCTTGATCTCCTCCATCAGCGCCCGTCCGTAGTCGAGGATCGTATCGACCCCATGGCTCGACAGCTTCGAGTTGTACCCGTAGATCATCGTGCGGCACTGCGGGAGGTCCTTCGACAGGAAGTCGCGGAGCCACATTCGACCAAGATTCCCTCGTCCCTGCCATGATCCGTACGCGTGTCCATCTAAACCCGCAATAGCAATGATACTATATTGCGCGATCAGTCAGTATCAAGTCATTAGAGATCGACAGAAGCACATGGCTAACTCGGCAACCACTGGCTCTTTCCCATCCGGCGAGTAGAGCTGCGTAAACCCAAAGAAGTGGCAGTCAAAGCTGATATCGCTGTCGTCCATCTCCACCTGCCAGTCTCCAAGAGGATTCAACGTCAACTCGGAGAGGAATTGTGGCACGCCACCGCGAAACCGCACCAGCGCTACTCGTTCCGGGTCTGGATCATAACATGAAGGCACGATTGTGAGCTCAGTCTTGATTTGCGATCTTTCCTCGTCGGTGAAGTTGTCGTTGAGGGCTCTCTGTAACGAAGCCTGGAGATCCTCATCAGGCATGTTCCTCGACAGACCCGTCACCCGGAAGACATGCGACTTCCTCTGGCTCGTCTGACTCGCCATTGCGATTTGAGCATGCTCAAGAATGTTGGATTAGCACATGTAGGAAATAGTTGGTCCAGTTTATCAGCTGAGATAGGCCATCCTCAGCCTTGTCGACGAGCGTGGTCAGCGGGGGCGGGGTATTGGGCATGCACCTGGAATCGTTGCTGCTACCATGCCGGAGACTGTATCAAGACAAGCCACTTCAAATATATCGCGTAAACACTTTACTGCCACATCCTGTATCGATTTGTCGTTGTCACCTATATAAGTTATATTGTGAAAGCCTTTCACTGCCACATACTCTGTCGAGCTCTTGTGGCAACTTAGTCACGTGAAACTCGTACAAGAGCAGAAATCGATTCGGCTTGGGCAAACCACAAGCCTGACTGATTTGAGACTAATCTAAGTACGGTTTAGCGCCTATTCAGTTGGCTCTCAGAAGAAGAGGAGCCGCCTTCCCGTGGGTGGATTCAGGGACGAACCCAAAAATCTCCCCTTCCCGGGAGATGCCGTAGACCCTGAACGCCACGTGACCGATGACCCACGTCTAGGCAACAGCGTGCGTTTCTCCATCAGAAACACCTGTTCAGGTGAAAATTGTGGTGGAATTCCACCTGGTCAACTTTACCCAGATGAACGCACCAACATTTTCCCCTGAAATTCATGAGGGCCGTCGATGGGCAAATGTCGTTTTTTTTCTCATCATAATCGTGCCATCAATTTCTGCTTATGGCCGTTTACTTTTGTTCCACTAACAGTCTTCAGACCCTCGCTTGGCGTTTGACGGTATGTGGGTAGGTTTTGAACGCCATTATCGACAAAACTCGGCGATCGTTGAAGTTGGAGAAACTGATCCGTACTGCAATAGGAAAACGGCCATCAATTGAACACTCGTAAGTTCAGCACTGTGCATATCAACGAGTTCTAGTTTGTACGGAAAGTGAGGTCATACATTGAGATTGAATGAAAATGGATTTTCGGGAAATACATCAAGTGCGCCATGGCTAATCTCTTCTCAGAAGGACTTCATTCAAGCCGGTTGAGGGGTACAAGTTTCAAATGAGCAAAGCATGTCCGAAATCTACATCTGCTGCCACTTACACATGGCTTTCTAGTTTTTGATTCTGTGGAAGCCTTTCACGCTGTAGCCGGTTGGTTATCGCATACCTCCACTCTCTGATCACTTTATAAAGAAAAAGAAATATTAGTATCAACAATAAGACACAGGCCACAGCTCCAATCAGTGTACTCAGCCAAAAGAAACTTGCAATCAATGAACTATTCGAATACTTCTCATCCGCTGCGGCTGCGGCTAGATTTACCTGCATAGAATTCAAGAGAATTGAGAAAAATGCAAATGCGGATATCACCGGACCCTGGATTCGAGCGAAGTACGCTCGGTACTGATAAAGTTAGCACGCGGGCGTCGTAACATACCCCAAGTGTACAATTGACGGATAGCAATACATGTTACCAATAGCAGACCGTGTAGAATCAATTCCTACAAAGTACCGCTCTAGACGCTTTTGCGGCCCAACAAGGGACTGTTCTGCCGTTGAGACTGTGACGGACCAAGTGCTGATTGGAGGATTCTTTCGACTGCCAGCGTATATTGTCGAAGTATTAACGCTCCGGGTAGGCTGATCAATATTCCGATTCGCCCAAGCAACAGTAGCACGGTCACCTAGGCTTTCCAGACTCCCGTAGATCCAAGTACCATTTTGCCATTCACAAGATGGGTCAAGGGCGCATTTCCATTCTAGGCATAACGTCAATGAATGCTAACGAAAGCCTTGTTTTGAGACATATCTATCAGCTGATACTGCATAGCAGACATGAAACTCGGAAACAAAGGCTGCTGCACTGAGTTGTAGTTGGGACCAACAAGCCCGCTAGCTTCACCAAAGGGTATTTATTGCCTGTCCACTCGTATTCGGATAAAATTTTCAAGTTGGCCGAATGCGATATCTGAATAGAGTTTGCCGCCAATGTTGAATGTTTCTGTGCCAGCGAACGCTATAGCATAGGCATCATCTTTGAATGTTTGCATATTTATTTTCAGAAATAGAACTCTCAATATAATCCTACGACTTGGAGTCGCTGCTGTTGTATATGAGGGCGCCATTTATGTCAGTGGGATTCTCACGGGTAGACCGAACGAGAACTCCGTTGAAGGTGGTATCAAATTGGACGTCAATTGTTTGCCCGGGCGAGCCTATCTCAATGATACCCATCGGCCTGCCTAATTCAGTACATGCTCAAAATGAGTTTTGGAAGTAGCATACCCATCAATCCCAATATCAATAGGAACACTGGAACCGGGGTTCGTGGGAATGGCAGCAGAGACTCCATGGGTTTCAGTTGCCGTTACAGTTGACGGTTGTGCAAGCGCTCTATGGCGGTGCTTGGGGTGCGCAGCGCATGTAAGTGAAATATGCAAAATGCTAGCTATTGCCCACAAGAAAAACATCGTGAATTATTAAGGCTATGGCCACCATGTGCAACTTCACGGACAAAATTGGAGGGCATCTAGCCTTTATACATCACGTCTCAAACCAGCACTGTGGTTTCCGTTTCATTCTGCGAACGTCATATACGATGAGAGCAGGGACAGATCGAAATTAAAAATGATAAAATAGTCAAAGGGTGACCTTGTTTGGTGTCAGTGGTTTCAGACACTGGGTAATTTGCCTTGAACAATATTCCGTCTCTTATCCAGTCATAGATGCTGCGGACTGTTGACAGTTCTGTATAAGGAGTAGGTATCAGAACATAACCACGTGATATGGAACGCCACATAAGGGGTTGGTTTAGAGTTAGGATGTAAATCTCGAAAGGGATGAATGTAGAGTTGTGGCATCTTTGTTGCTACAATAGAATTAATACATAATCACGTAAAGAGGATGTTTCATTCAATCTTGCCACGTCGGATGAAGAGAGTATTTTGATTTAATTACAGTATTCAACATGATGAAGATACCGTAGTAGTATTTGCGGAACGGAACCCCAAATTTCATCATCCTGTTTGGTGCCGATGAATTTAGATCTTGATTCATAAATCCGAGGTCATTTTCAGAAAGGAGTCTGACGTATTATCGGAAAGGGCAGTCGTGCACCAATGGCCTCTGCAGCTTCAAATGCACTTCGGACACATGCTTCAAGCAAAGGGAGTCCGGCCGACGCATAACCGCCTACCAGATAAACATTGTCCTCCCCATTCCTCCAAATGCCGGATTGACATCCTTTTCCAAAAACACGTAGTAATAAATCGTGGGAATCCGGGGTTGGTACTGGACGGACCAAGTCGACAACATGAAGTGTATTCTTGTCTTCAATCTCATTGCTTGGACACGGGGACACAGTCACCGCTACGTTTGAGGGATGAAGATGAGTCGACTGTGTGACCGTGCCGATACCGGAATAATCACCAGTTCTAAGCATCAATACTTCAGATGGTCGACATTTTCGTTGCGAAGTGCTTTCCTCCTTATATTGCTGGGAAACAGCGACACGTACTCGACAGCTTGACAAGCGTGAAGTCACTGCAGAGCTGGCAATATGAATCTGACTTGCCTGGGCTGCACTGACAGCTAGGATTGCGTGGTCGAAAATTGCAATATGAACTGAAGCTTCTTCTAGTCTTTCGCACACGGAACGATATCTGACGGCCACGCCCCCATTTTCTGATCTCACAGAAATGATTTCACATTGTAAATTCTGGTGCGTTCCGTTGACAAGCTGCTGCTGTAGTTGCTGTATATTAGATACCGTACGGTGATGTGCCCCCAGAGTCAATTTTCGATAGTCCGCGATATATGCAGCGGGTAAGTTGCGGAGGTGATCGTGGGTGCAAGTTGCGACAGATGCAAATAATGGTAACAAACATTGGTCTAGAAACTTAGAAGGTAGCCGGATACGATGAGCATATTCATCCAAGCTTTCTGTTTGACATCTTGTATACTGTAGGTTGGTTATCCGAGGGGGTAGAAGAAATATTGCAATCGTGAACCAAAGGTAGCAGAGGAGATTAAAAAGGTTAACAAGGATGCCATTCTCATAACAGGGGATAATCCGGTGGAAATTGGAATAGAATTGGAAATAACGCCGAGGTCGTTCCGTAAATATATAACGAAAGCGTCGGACTTGTGTTTTGATACCAAGGAAGTTCAGTGTTTGGAAGAGGTTGGCGTAGTATCCCCCTGAAAAGGTACGCATGGGAATATCCACAATGGCATCATTTTTGAGCTGCAAAGAGTGGCCATCTAGGGTAAGACATTTGTTCTACTCCCATCTTTTCAGAAGAGTTCAAATCATTTAAGAGCAATTAGAAACTTGCCTTTTCGAATATCGTCACAGCATATCCATCGTTCTGGAGAGCCCAAGCAGCAAATAACCCTGCAGGACCACTGCCTATTATGGCAACACGACCTCTCTTGGTGTTTGTTGGCTCAGCCATCGTTATATAGGATCGATACGACCCTACAGAAGCAAATACTGGAGTAAATAGATATTTATTCATTGGTATCCAAGGGGGCGCTTCAATCGGACTTATATTCTCTTTAGCCAGGGCTCAGAAAATCAAATGACGTACATCGTAGACGATGGTAGACTTCTAACCTTGCTATATAGTCTATAAAGTTATGGGCAGGATTGTACCTCAATGTTTTCTTCCAAAATTAGTTAACGTTACTATACCATTCTCTGATTTAGAATTTACTGAATATTCTTGTGGAAATGGGGTGGAAATCACAAGGTGGAAAACGGGTGAAATGAGCGAGTTGTAGCCGGCGGAACGACTGGGGAAATCCCGAGGAAAATACTGGAGTTGAGTCATGATGCGTGGCTAAAAGGCGGTGCAGGTGGAGAGCATTCGAACGGACGGGTGGAAGGAATGGTGATGAGTGGTGAAAAGAGTGCTGACAACGAACCGGATTTTTTAACCGCTCAAGACGGTGCATACAACACCATGTCGATGGTCGCAGATGGTTTCGGCGATGGTGGCGACGGGCCATCTAAGTTGTTCGAGTTGCTCGAGTGGTTCGGCCGAGACCAGATATCAAACAATTTGTTGCTGATCAACAGTCTAAAGAAATCGAGCTTGAAGCGGCATCGTGCCAAACATGACCGTGAACAGGCACCCACATTGCAGACAGAATCCACCTCCTAAAATATCACTCGAATTGGGTTATTAAGTGGGTAATTCATCCTCCTATACAGTATCCTAAAACCTACATGTTACGGATCTGCTAGAGACTGAAGACGCGGACTTTCCTGTACAGGACACAGAGTCTTTGCAACAACTGCCAGAGGACTTCCTAATCCGAGGCTTTTCCTGGAGTAGACACTACTATCCCCCAGACTTCTTCTCTAAGATGGTTGATGACGAACGATTAATTGGACTTCAATCAGTGATTGTCCCACGAACTCAACGATGCCTGTGATTGCTGATGAAGATTACCAAGGCATGTCTTTCCTTCATCAGCACTAACACCATCTTCCATTCATACGTTTGACTTATTGATTCTAGCTTAATTGTTGGATGGTGTACGGCTCTGAGAAACGTAGAATTCTCCGCGATTAAACTTGCGTGCGAACTCGCCACACTATTGAAACAATACCAGCTCCTTCGTCTCGATGTTGCAGTTCCACTGGACTCTCTTAGTTTGGAATACTGATGTACCGGGGCTTGCATGAAACCCAGCCTCTTGAACTCTTTAGTCTGATTTGCTTTGCTGGCATCGCCGTCATTCACATTGCGTTGCTGTTGATAGCAGGAGTGACAGCCAGCTCCTTCCCATTTCATAAAAGTCTCAAACAAGGCTAGTCTCCACGGGAAGCTGAAGGATCTGGTAAACTGTGATAGAACACGAAGTATGCAAGAATATCAGACGTAGCACCTTCCACCGTGGCGACGATTATCGGCGGAACGTCACCGGATGAAGCCTCCGGGATAGAGAGTAACTCCAGCTCTCACTCATAATGAAGCTGGGTAGCGAGGAGACCTGAGAAATCGAACTTCGTTCATTAGCGACAGTTGACTCGAACTGAGAGAACTACATACGTGGAAGATGGAGAAACCGGATTCGGCAAATTCAGGGTATAAGAGCACCGAAAGTGTCAGTGCAATTAAGACAAAAACCGGCTACAGCAGAGCTATCCAGAAGATATTGTTTAGCCAGGGATGAGTACCGGATGAGGCTTTTGTGAATAGCATGGTTTCTATCTGGTTCTATGGACTCCGTTGCAAACAACTCGCATTTCAGTCATAGCATGAGGCTTCATATATCAATGAACCTGTCCCGGTCGGACAAAACCATGATACCTGATCGAATTGTCAACCAGACTTTGTCTTTTAAACATCGTGTCACTCGAGTGGGGCCCACCATTCCTGTCATCTGTACCGTTTGAATGTGGGAATTGTGACCCATCCGGTCAAGGTTCTGGACGAATCACCAGAAGCGAGGATGATGCCAGACATCGTACTGGAAAGGACGTTCTTTTGGTATGTGATTCGTGATCCAAACAAATATCGTTAGAGATCAGTCCATCACAAGGTCTGGATTTCAACGCCGGGGACATCTTAGACATCGGAAACTGAAATGTGTAGGATATACTTGAGATTTAAGAAGAGAGTTCGTCATGAATTAAACAAACAGAGCCAAAGTTGCGAAAATGTTGGGGAGAAAGAGAACCAGGGACTGGATCCTTAAGAGGTTACTTCGTGAAGTGCCCAAATCGACGATGGTGTTCATCTCGGAACGTAAATCCCAGCCCGAGTCTCACGCAGCACTGTTTGAGCCGCGGAAATTCTTCTGCAACTGTCCTGGCCTCCGCAGAGAATCGGTTTTATCCAAATATTCACGGGCGTGATGCACTGGTAATCATGCCCAAGAGAGGTGCTATCCGCTTCTTCATCTTGAAAATCGCAGCGCCAGTCATGCAAATAACAGGAAGCACAATGCAGGCGAGGAACGCGTGAACTGTACAATCGGTGGTCGTCTAAGCTGTCTCCCAAACAGTGGTAGTGCTGGTGATGACAACCACATGCGTGGACAAGCTGGAACGTGGAGTGACAGGTGGATGTTGGCGGCCATGACTTTCGCTAATTAGAGAAAATCGAGACAAGGTGGAACTACTCGATGGCATGCTGGTAGTGCTTGGAGCTCCTGTCGAAGTAGTAGTTGAGGATGCCGTGGAAAATGTAGAAGAGATGGAGGAAGACTTCCGATGTGGCAAACACGCGTTAAGAGGACCTAACAAGGGACAAGGCCCAAGGTTGAAAGCAAGTGAATCGCCAAGGAGAATAAGAATGATTGGAAATAGTTTCATCTTGACGTGGCCATCTGGATGGGCAGTCATAGGCGGTAGGTGCTCGATTTATAGACTCAGCTTGGCCTGAGAAGGGTGTGGACGAGACCGTTTCCTTTCCGCATGAATCCTTCCAGAGTAAAGCCAGTTCATTATGGCGCAATTTTTCATAATGAGTGATCTTGCAGCCTAGCAAGGCCACCAAGAAGAGATACCTGTGCCTCGTTCCATCTGATTGTGGGTTTGTTTTTCTTAGTCTTTCCACATTCGTTCCATCACGATTTTGATGCGTGTTTCTTCACCACTCCGTTCCTCAGTCTTTTCACGACTCATTCCACTAGTTACTGACCATTCGTTCACCGCATAAATTCGAGTGCTTTGACTGCCGCCACGGTGATCAGAAATGTCCATTTCGCTCGTCCGCAGAAGGAGAGCAGCGGATGTCGACCAATCCACGGCGAAGGGGCTGGCAGCCGTGGTAATCGTAATGATTATAGCAATAGCCAGTCCATCCGGCGCAGGTCTCGGAGGGGCGGAAAAGTGCGACCTGCCCTTTGTTTCATCTGATGCGACGGTTGTTGGAAGGACGCTTGTGGTGAACGTGATGAGGAGGCCGTGGTGGATGTTGATATGCAAATTCACAGTACGCAAGGGTTTTATGTGAGTGTAGCAGGTGAGGGTGATTTGCGACATTCTCGAGTCTGTCAAAGAAGACAGAAAGCACTCGTTATAATCGAATATTTGCGTCAACGGAAAAGACCGAAGAGCGTTCGGTCGGCTGAGCGGTGAACAGATAGTGAAAATATAGTCAAAGGAGTGGTAAACGACCGATGAAAGGACCGGTGACAATATTGATGAATGATGGATAAAGGAACTGATGGAAAAAATGGTGAAAAGAGGGGATGATGGTGTTCTCCGCACTATATTGAAAGGAGGTCAAGAAGCGCAAGCAATCATGGAAGATTGGGAACGCCATTTCCAATTGACTCACAGTGGAGATTACAGGTCGGAAAACTTCAAGTGATGACTTGGAGCAATTCTGCTTAAGCCACCTGTACGACCCGATGTTTTCGCCGTAGATTGATCCTATGACCGAATCACCCATGGGATCACACTTACTACGTGGACCGACTTCAAGAGATCAAGAGAATTGCGTCCACTCGAGCGGTGAATAAAAAGCAGACTGCTGGTGAATTGAGATCTTAAAGAAGTGCTGCAAAGAATGGTGAAAACTATGGGAAAGAGTACGAAATAGTGGACCCTCTGCTGAAGTCACTGCCGGAAAGACTGGTGAAAAGGTGGTGAAACCATAAAAGGAGTGGTAAAGAAAGGAAAATCCTGGACCCAACGACTGATGAATGACTTCAGTAAGACCAGCAAGACGTTATGCATGAGTCACGAGTCGATGCCGATCTTATTTGACACAATGAACCAGTCTCTAAGAACCACTGCGTGAAATTTGACCTGATCTACCTTCAGCTATCCTTCCCTCTAGGTGTGACGATGATTTTATGGTGCTTCGCCAGCAAATCGAGATAAAGACAAATGGGAGAGCTACGGTACAAAACGGTGATACCAGGTTCCAACCGTGACCAGAAAGGTGATTGCGTGGATGTTCATCATCAAATATGCTTAGCCCAAGTGCGGCTCTGCGTCCGACGACGTGAGCAAATCATACAATCAGCATACTGAGGCGCAACGGTCTTGCACTTGGTGTCCTAGCTGCCCCTTGGCGAAATCCATTGCGACCATGGTAATGCAATTTTCTTCAGCGTCTACCAATAATCGGTGAAAATTTTCCCCATCGATTAGTGTTGACGATGTCCGCTTGACATCCGTGTCCACCTCGTACGGCTCACGCTATATTATGCCGCCACGGGACTCTAGTCGCTGCATCTAGATCGAGATGTTTCCTTCTTCACAGGTTTCGATGGCTTGGATCTGACTGGGAAAATGTATAGTGTGAATAACGGCGCGAAAGCTCAGCCTAGTGCCCGATGTCCCAATCCTCGAGTGTTACAGGCCGCCCAGACACATATCGCTTTCCGGCAAAATCATTTTCAGTCGCAGGATTCGTTTTTCGTCGCCGATCCTAATGTAGTCTCTCAGAACGTCTATAGGTGGCGGCAGTTACTGCCAAATATCGAACCCTATTATGGTACAGTGATTCTCGAAATCGGCTTGACTGATACTCTCAAGACTTGGTTGTTTGAGGCCCCACTATTAACCCCGTGTCTTAGGAGAACGGAATGTGATTGATTGCCCTATGCTTATTGAGCCAATCAGTGTAATTTTGATGTTTCAGGTACTGTTTAGAGTGGGGCAAGGTAATTGATAATAGATGCTTGTCAGTCAAGCCGATTTCGAGAATCACTGTAAGAGGCCCTTGTCATCATTCGCTCAGAATTAACGCAAGTGGCAGCCGTCAAGTGTAACAATGAACAACGATTACTCGTGTTGTTGGCGGGCATGGATGTCGGATTCGATTGTGCCTCGTCCTCGGAAATCCGCCACGTTCTGAGTCTCGGGGTGCGACCGGAACGGATCATCTTCGCCTCCCCCTGCAAAGACTATGACCAGATTCATTATGCCCGAGTCTGTGGCGTTCGGAAAACCGTGTTCGACAGCGAAAGTGAGCTTCTCAAGTTGTCACGCTGCCATCCCGAAGCCGAGCTTTACCTGCGCATCTGGGCAGACGACCCACAGTGCAGCGTCCGGCTCGGCCAGAAATTTGGCGCACCCGTCGAATATGGCAGATATCTGCTACAGCGAGCGGAAGCGTTGAAGGTGAACGTCGTGGGATTATGCTTTCACGTGGGCTCCTCGGCGTCCGATCCGTCGGCCTACGCACGAGCGATTGCTCACGCCCGTGCGATCTATGATGCAGCTACACAACGGGGGTTTCGCATTCATTCCATTGACGTGGGAGGCGGCTTTACATCCACAAACGTGACTGAGGTTTCCCATGCGCTTCGACACGCCATGGAACAGCATTTTGGCACCGTTTTGCCCACAATTCGCTGGATGGCGGAGCCTGGACGACTCTTCGTGCAAGATGCTTTTACTCTCGCTTGTCGCGTTTTTGGAACGCGCCAAGTACGTCCTGACCAACCCGTGGATGTTTACATCAATGACAGTATCTACAAGAACTTCCTCAATGCGCTTGCGGAACCTCCCATTCCGGAACCTCTGTTGCTGACCGGCCGACCGAATTTTGATGATTACTTGTACAAAGCTGTGGCGAATGGAATACCACGACAGCTCTTGCACACGGTTTGGGGCCAGACTTGTTGTGGACTGGATCGCATCCGGACGGACTGCCAATTTTCCTGGCCGGTCCAGGTTGATGACTGGATCTTGTTTCCGAACATGGGCGGTGAGTAGTGAGGCTCGCTTCCCTGGTTCTCACTAACGGTTTCTCTAGCATACTCGCATGTCTGTGCAAGTCAATTTAACGGTTTCCCGAGTCAGACGCAGGTTGTCTATACTCCTGCCTTCGATAGTCGTTGTTTGCATAATTATTCGAAACGCATATCAGACAGCGCGTCTGCATTGTTGTCATAGAGTCTCACGTCCTGTTGTATGGGCAACATCCGTCAGGGCTTGCTGACCAGATAGCAACTCAGGTACTAACCGGATTCTCGAAGCACGTCTTCAAAAGGCCATAAGGTCGCTGCTCACTTTAGTTAGGAGGCAGAGCCGATGGGCTACACTATTCTACTAGACTCATAGCTCAATTAATCATAATTGGTATGAACTGCACTGTTCTCCTGTCTCCGCTGTGGCTTCTACAGAAAACCGGCGTGCAGAGTATGCCTTCCAATATCTTTAGTGCATGGTTTTGTGTCCTCTGAGAAGGGGGCTTCAGAAACATGGGCAGTGAAACCACCCGCATATTTTGCAATCGGCCATGGAAGTAGTTGACGGTGACAGATTAATAAAATCTTATCGTGGAACTATGCGTTTACATGTGCGGTCGCAGCTCTTACTCCAGCCGTGTGTTTTTTTTTTTTTTGTTGTAGAGAACTGGAGGGTACGATTTATATTAGTGAGCATGACAGCCGCAATCCAGGATGGAAAAAGGAAATGATGCAAATTACTGCCCTGGTGAAATGTCGCATAATTTACCGCGGAACCCAGATATATACGGAACATGCGTTACCGTCTCATTGACGGGGTTCTCATTTTTGCCGTGCGGTATGTTACAGTAAGTGGTCGCTATGTGCGAACGCGAGAGCCTTCACCAATTTCGAGCCTGCGTGTAGACAGGAATTATATGTATGTGATCGATGAAAATGATTTGTCGCCCCGCGAAACTTCCTGGCTGTGCGATTCAATGACCATTTCGACATCTCAGAAGCCGGTGGACAATTTTGCGCACCGCACACCAGGAAGTTAAACTTATACATGAGTCACGAAGGGATTGTGAATTTCAGAATTTTCTCTAAATATCGGGTCATTGTGTTCATTGTGTCAGCCGTGAATTGGTACGATACGACAGCATCTTGGCATCTTGAAGCTTGACGAGGACGGTCTTAGTGTTTGAGAGTAGAGAAAAACAAGTCCCTTGAATCCTGGTGGCATCCATGACATTGATTATAGATTATACAAATGGACCCCACACAATTCCTCGCACAATTCGTTCACAACTTGGACGCCTCACTAGCCCATTGTTGAACAATGAGAGACAGCAGATCAGGGATATCCCCGGTTCTTTGAAAAGCAATCTCCTCAGCTTCGTCTCATTCCAAATGAACCCCACAGTGTTCATACATTATGGAGAGCTCTCCAGTATATCTACACGGGGTCGTACCCTACGGAGGCATGTCCGCTTTGGAGCGAACCATGTAACCGTGCTAAACCACAACGGTGTTACGGGACTCAGGACCATCCGAGACCATGACAATCCACTATTACGCCATATTGCATTGTACACCGCCGCCAATACATTTCTTCTCGGCCATCTTAAAGAGCTAGTGACGGCGCAGTTCTCCTCGGATTGCAATCATCACTTGGGGGGACGAAGAGGTCAGTATGGCACACTTTTACGACGCCGTTTACTGTAATGGTAGTTTACTTGCAGCAACCGTGACTACGATTACCCGAAACAGGTCCAGGTTTACCAAGGACCCGAAGTTTCGCGATCTGCTCCGCCTTGGAAAGCATGTCGAAAATACGGACTTTGCGCACGTAACGCGAATGTGTGGATCGGTACAGTGTTTGTTTGTTTGTTTGTTTCATTTACCCCGACCCCTCGCAATTAAGCGATATGCAGGATACAACCACTATAACTATCCTTGTGTCTCTATTGTACATGAACCCATTTCTTACGGGCGAACTTTATGCCTCGCCTAGGGGCCTGTGTTCGGCCGTTGCCTTCGGTTGTGACATTTTGCGGACCCCCATGGTCCGCCGTTGTAAAGCTCTCCGAAGAGGAATAAAAACACGGCAAACCGTGTCTAAGACACAGAACGAAATATATCAACAAACCTTTTCTATTATACCATTTCCCAACCAAGACCCATTTTGACGAAGCAGTTGAGAATACATCATTGAGGAATCGACGAATATTGCACCGATGTTGAAATCACGAGCAATGGATTGTGGCGGAACCACACCAGAAGCGAACCATTGTTGTAGAGAGAGCGACTCAGCTAAGAACTATAGCTGATCCATTCGAAAACCACGTAGAAAGGGACCCAAAGTCCCACCAGAAGAAGCAACACAAAACCCTTCTTCATAACCATTGTATGTGTTCCATTGTACCACGGCACCCAGACCAGCACGGAAGATGAGAGAGACGGTATTGGAGCAAGACGGAGACGCCCCGGAGGACGACAAGATAGACCACCACAACAGGACTTAGTCATCTCCATCCCAGCTTTGGGATATTGGTGACCATTAAGGTAATAGCGAGTTAAGGTTGAACACGACCTTAGCTATTCTTCGTTATTGTTGACACATTTGGCTCGAGGCAGGAACGCGTTGGGGAGCCTGTCGGCACGCGTACCTGTGACAGATCAACCGACAAAATCTAGTCACGGCAGAGGCGAGAGGCAGGCCTCGTCCTTCCACGTCATCAATTGTAGCGAGGCAAGATGGGAAACCGGCATCTTGGCTATTCGTTGTTGTCGTGATAGGCAGCGCGTCAGAATTTTCACGACGCGTCGAGATTGTTGTTGTCAAACCATTGTTGAACCACCATTTTTCCTTCTCCTTCGGGCAGATCTTGGTTTCTTCAAGCGGTATCCATCCAAAACCCGCTTGAATAATTGTCCCCAGCACCACGTAGAGGTGTCTGCCCATCGCTGGGGGGATCGGTACAGTGGTTTGCACCTTCAGAGTAACAACTAACACTCTCTTCTCTGTTGTCTGAAACGGAGCTAAGGAGACACTATTACAAAAATAGATCAGTGTAGGAATAAGGTTAATACAGAAATAATACAATACTTCGCGATACCAATTTTTATTTACAATCCATGTAAGGTGGTAAAATACGATCTTGGAATATTCGGTCTAAGGACGTGTCACGTGTTTAGCGAGGGGGAAACTTGGCAAATCCTTATAACGAGGCCAGCCAGCCATCCAATGAGGGCAGTCGAGTGGATATATGCGCTGCGCTCACCATATTCGGGATAGCGGTAAAGTAATCTTGTCACCTAATAATCCTCCCAATCAACATCATTTTCCTGCGTACCAGCCGCAAAACTCACGCTCAGTCTATTACGATCTCGGAAACTACCTTTCGTGAGATTAGCCTACACCTGCTGACACTTGGGAGCATTTCTCGATTCTAAACGACCCTCGATGACAGAGTTGAAAGAGCAAGGAGAAGATAACCAGGGAATTGTATGTCTATTCCAAAAGGCGAAAACAGATCGCTAACATAACTATTTTTTTCCAAGCGAGTAAATGTCTCTCCACGCATTACCTTCAGAAATCCTCTCCATGATCCTGGATAGCCTATGTAGATGGGATTTACTCTCTGTGGGATGTACGTGCAAAAGACTTCTGGCGCACGTATACGCTATGTGCGAGGTCGCATATGAACCTGGCCCGAAACCAGTTCCCCCTTCCCGTTATACCTCTATCAAATTTCCTTTCTTTTTTCTCAGCCACCGCTGCGCCGGTAAGGTGACAACGAATATAGAGGAACTACTTTCTCTCTGTTACATAGCCACGTCAGACTACCTCGATCTTGCATTCCTTGCAGAAACAGTTATATGCCAAATCCACAAGAAACCGGAAGATTACCATAATGGTATGGAGGCAATAATTGCGGCTTTGAGTTTACAAGACCGCCAGAAGGAGGCGCTCAAATACTATAATGCCTGTACAAATATGTCTCTGGAGCAAAAGATCTTACTCAAAGCCCGCTTTGATCTGGGGCCCAGCATTCCATGGGCTACACTGGACGATAAACTGCGGAAAATCGCCCTGTATGCTGCGGCGGCCTCTGGAAATATGAAACTATTCCACGAATTGAAGGAGAATACGCAGTTAAGTGTTTATCGGATGCATCAAGATCATTGGTCAGAGCATCTTCAGGCAATCCGAGCAGCAGTAATAGGTGGGACGCTGGATATAATCACGGTCTTAATACCCAGTCCCAAACAAGAACAGGAAAACGGGCGATACGCACTTCAATGGGCAATTGAACATGATCGTGACAATATTGTTGAATTTCTATTCAAAGGCGGGATAGTCCCTGCAGAATCGGATTTGAAAAACGCTTTGTCACATGGCTCTATCAACGTCCTCCACATACTCAAGAAACAGCGGGGAATAAAGATTGGAACATATTTTGCTGATGGTAGTTTGCAACTTGCATGTGTTCTGCTATGCCGACTTCGAATATGGCGTCTGGTTATCCCGTTCCTTATAAAGGAAGGTGTGGATATTAATGCCACAGGGCAGGATGGTCGCACCGTTTATCAAAAGACTGCTGAGCTTGATTCTAGAAATCGCCAAATCCTTATAGACCACGGTGCCTGCATAATACCTTTGGATAGTATACGAGTCTGGGAATCAAAGAATTTCCGCGAGTGAATTTGTGCACACGAACTCGCCGCACTGTCCAACCAGCGCGAGCTCCTTCGTAGGGGACCCAATCGACATAGATGATTTTGGGCACGATGATGCAGCTGCACTAGACTCCCATGGTTTGGAATAATAAACTTTTCGATTGCACCACGTAACGGACATCGAACAGTTATCTCATCAAAACAAGAAATTTTCACTTCTTATGATTAGCACACCATTTAACTACCATGATTTACTAGAATTTCAGCAATGATCTTTTCCTTGGTTCCTCATTTTGTCTTGTCTGCGTGCACTCATTTCACCGCTTTCACCATTTTCACTACTCTTTTCACTTTTTTCATCACTCAGTTCATCACTCCTTCCCACGCTTTTCACCAGTCTTACCAACAATTTCGTCGGTCTGTTCATCACTCTTTCCGCCACTCAGTTCATCTGTCTTTTTGATCATATTTCTCAGCAATTATCACCACTCCCTGCGCGCGCGAGCAATTCCTGGTGAATATTCTCACGTCGTGTGCTTCGCGTGTTATGATGGAGCGTGTCATTAATCTTTTACGATTTGATAGTATCAACCTAGTTCAGCGCATCCAGCGCACTACAGCGTTTGCCCGACTTTCCACCAGCAAATTTTCACCCATGTCTTGTTTTGTCCCTTACCCCGCTCCATGGCATGGCTCTGCTTAAATTCAGTACTTATTTCGGTGGCACACGGCGCTGCGGTAGGTTACATTATTCCAGCTGTCCTTGTTAAGGCCTTCAATTCAATTCAGATACCGAGTCTGATACTTGATTATACAATACAGTAAAAAATGGCAGAAAATAAAATGAAAAGTGAGGACTTATTTCGACAATGGCAGGAGCTTAATAAAAAGCGGACCCGGGTATCTCCCACCAGTCTTCAGCAATCCACAACCGACGAGGACGCCGAGGCCGAGCTCGATGTACCCGTCTCACTCAACGGCGCGGACTGGGCCGGTTCGCTTCTGCAGAGGCTGACTCAGTTGGAGGAAAAGGGTCGCAAAACGGTAGGGGAGCATGACTCATGCCCTGCAATAACTGAAAACGGAACTGATGATCAAGCAGGGAGAGTAGCTACGTGAATATACAAGATATGCAGTAGGTTCCCACTCGGCTGCATCATGAGATTGTCAGTGGATTGACTCCGAGAACAGACAATTGCGGGACGAGATCAATGAGTGGACATCGCAAGCCGAGCAACAAATCCGAGACCTAGTGACGGCCGGTCGGAAATAGCGTGGTCGTCGCCGGCTCAGGGCACACTAGTTGGTGGCCCCAAGTTTCAGCCCAATGAAAAGCCCCATCTGGATCGTGCAACGACCTATCAGAGCAAGGACGGGGGGATAAATGCGGCTTGCACAAATGATTTTATATCTTGTGTGAGGCTCGATCCCATTTGGATGGATTTATACCCGCTGCTCCTGTTTTGTGAATTGTCGACGTATGTCGATGCCGGGCCTGCGCTTAAGGATCAGTGGGCTTTGACAAGCGGAGTTCGCAAATTAAAAGTCTTACATTCTCAACGTGAAGGATTTGGATATCGAGTAAACTACCGGGTGGACTCATTCACAGTCTTCGTGCCTATTGGCAGTTTTTTACCACGAGCACGAACAAGGAAAGTCAGGATATATGAGGGAAAATCAGTGTAATATTAGTCTGTCCTTGCTGTCATTTCTATCTAAGATTCCTGTCCGTTTTATATATGCGCTGTAGGTCAAATTACCTGTTAAATAAGTTGTCAAATAATGTCAAATAATGTTGTAAGGAGCGTATACAGTATTAAT
>JBBVQN010000138.1:0-35690 GCA_038993655.1 Talaromyces verruculosus | reverse complement strand
TTAATTATCTATATAATCAGCTATATAGTATAATAGATACTAATATTAAATATTTAATATAGAATAATAATTCTTTAGTTTATTCTATTAAAAAATTATTTAATAATAAAGATAAAGATATTTTTATTAGTTATATTAAATAGTCTAATAATTAAGCCTGTTATTATATAGCTCTATTTTAATATTATTTCATTACTATAGTTTAGTTTTAAAAATAAAAATTAGAGTATAGATTAGAAAATCCTTAGATACAAATAATAGTCTTTTAGCTTTGTTTTAGCCTATTTTTAGGATATTTTAGTTGGTTTTTATACTATTTAAGAATTGTTTTCCTCCTTTTTAGAAGATCTTTATAGTTTAGAAAGGCCCCTAGCTTTAATTTAAAAAATTTTTTATTTTTTTTTCTATCTTTTTTATAGCAAAATCCTTATTAAACTTTAAAATCTCTTTAAAAAACAGGAAGAGTAATCTTATTAATATTATATAAACTATATATTAACCCTAATAATTAATTAAATAGAAAAACTCTATAGAAGAAAGCTATATTAATTAATACTTTTTTTTAGTATAATAGTTTTATCTATCTTAAAGATTGTAATATTATATTTATTTAAAAGCTCTAATATATTAGTAAAATACTTAGCCAGTTCTCAGCTATTCTTATAGAATAGATAATCTTTCTATTTTACTAAATAATATAGATATAGCTTGTTTTATCTTTTATAAAAATAATATATTATAATATTTTTAATTTCCTATTCTAGTATTACTTTTTATTTTTATTATCTTTATCGATTAATAAGAAGTCTTTTTATAGATCAGTACTATCTTATAGGTAATATAGCTCTAATAAGATTATATAAAATATCTTATAGATCTGCTTCTATATGTGTAGAATATTTAATTAATATACTTATTTTTTAATATATTCTATGATTATAAATGGTCCTTTATGATATATATCTAGTTTCTTACTAGAATAATAAGTATAGATATTCTTGTAAAGGCTGATTCCATCGCGAGATTGAGAAGGCCAATCTGATTGCTTGAAGGATTGATGCTCTTGATCTAAGACAGTAGTATAGAAGCCAGCAGTTAGACAGAGGTTATATAATTCCAGTAACCCTACTGCACAGTGCTGCTTAGGCACTCTATTATATATATATATAAATAGTAAAGATCTTATATTAATTATAAAAGAGATCAAGTAATTATTCTTTATAATAATTATACTTGTCGGAACGTCAATTCACATGTGCTCTATGCCCCGGCACAAGAATGCCCTTATCTTGACAAACCCCCGGCATACCGCCTACCGGAATGCCTGGCGTATTGCCTGGCATCTTGGCTGGCCTACTGGCAACCCCTGGCTCTATCGTATACGCGCCGGAATGTGTTATACACATTCCGGAGCACGTACGAAGAGAGCATATATACGTGCCGTACCCCCGGCACCCCCGTTTCTTAGTTAGCAGGCAGAATAATAGGAATACAAAGTATATTCCCTTTTGCTTCACATTATAGGCTTATCAGATTAGCCTGTTCCTAATCTAATTGAGCTGATCTTGGACCGGACAAACCAATACTGATCAGTATACAGATCAGACCTCTATTCCAACCCCTGATTCGTACGTATTCGCTTACTTACGAATCGCCTACCACCTTCGATATCGAACCCCAAATATTAAGAAACGACAATGGTACCTATCCCAACCAATCCAGACTTTGACCCGGAAGGAAAGGACTATAAGGCGCTAGATGCCTATATCCTTGCGAAGTATGATTCATACAAGCACAAGTATAATGTACCTTTATGGGCAGTATTCAAGCAAGACTTTAAGAAATAGAGCCTCAAGAACTTCAAGGGGACCTCATTTCTTTACCTGGATAACCTCATCATACGACTCTGAACCAACAGTATATGCGTTGACACTAGCAACCCTGGCCAGATACCAGAGACAATACATACTGTATACCAAGAACTGAATATAAAACTATGGACCAAAGCAGATATTAGATATCACTATGAAACCAGTGAGATTCTCAGCTCACAGACCCTTGCACGAAGGCAATTCACAGCATTAATTGCTATGTACTCCAACCTTGACCCCGTCCTGCAACCCAAGGCATTAACCCCAGAAATGTTAACTATCCCATTCCACCCCTACGGCACCAGGTCAAAATCAACTACTAAACCACCGCATGATATCACTTCTACCCCAATCCGTACGAGCCTTATGCCAAATACTATGAAAAATATCACCATACAGACCTCTACTGAGACCCCTGGACCTACATAAACTATACCCAGATTAACAATATTATTAAAGCTCTATACAGAGGACATGAAGTATAAAAAAGGCAATAATTTATTTAGTCTTAAACTTAACATCTTTCAAGACTATTACTGCTATGCCTATTTATTATATACACCTGAGGCGTACAGGCTCATATTTCCTACTATATTATATAGCCAAGCTCTTAACTACTACTACTCTTAGCGCTGTATCTGGGAATAATAAGGTACCAATCCTGCCAAAGCAATCCGAGGATATTTCGAAGGCGAAGAATATTATCATACTATCAAGTATAAATAGTCCTGTACCACGCTTCAATAGATAATTGATGATAATCCTAGCAAAGATACACTCTAATGCCTCAAAATCATGATTCAAGCACTCCAAAAGTTGACCTATTTATTGAATCTGCAACTCTGCACCTTGGCCTACCTTCAGAGCAAGATTATTGAAGCAACATATACGCATCCAGCATGCCAAATGGCCACCAGAAGACTGTCTAATACTGTACCTGGTCTGATTAGCAACCTCTATACAAGTGTGAATCAATATCAAGATATGCACTGTACTACACAGAATTTAGCTTCAACCCCCAGTAATGAGGCTTATTATACTAACTGCTGTTATCACAGACATCAGTTATATTCATTATACAGAGGATGAGCACTGAATCATTCCCACTCACATAAGCGCTTTAATTAATACTGCTTTGTATGCAAGAAACCCAGATGCTGGTTTATGAATCATAGCGCTAAGGAATGTGATAAGTTGTATTAAAAGGCATAATATTGATCCAACAGTGAAATAGATTAATATATTATGAATTATAAAGGAAAGCCCCCATCTGATACCAATAAGGACACCTCTAATACAACAGAAATGCTAGAAACTATGCCTACTCTTTACTTTACAACAAGCCCTGATTTGTACGACAGCTTCGGTAAAGCTATAACCACTGAACTAGCAAACTGCGCTGCCAATCATACTCTAGAACTGTTGTTAATCTCCGCTCATTTTGATTAGCTAGGATTTCACCACAATGCTGAGGCCAAATCAATTGACTAATCAGAGCCTACTATACCAATAACAATATATCAAGGTTTTGAGAGCTACGTTTTGTCCTATTAATATGCTGATTTACAGTTCCAAGGCATATTAATTAATAGCAGCACTACTCAATTCTTAACTGCTGGACATACCCAATTTCTCACTCTCTGGAAAGCTGCCAGAGGGACCGTACCAGAGCTATCTACAATGGAGATCATCAAAATCAAATTCGGACCCGGAGACCCCATGCGTTCGCTAGGATCAATTGACCTAAAGACCCCAATTGGCACTGTATAATTCCATGTACTGGAATCAATGACCCTATTCCTACTCTTACTCCACAATTTAGACCGCCTAAAGGTGTACTTTAACAATACTCACAATATCTTGATAGGCCCGAACCGGAAAGTGCTTTCGCCAGTAGTACGTCGATTTGGCCACCCATTCTTAGTATAGGATTATTGCTTCGAATCGTACGTTATAGAATCATTGGACGAGAATCCATGCTTTTTGATAGACACCGAATTACGCCGCTTATACTGATGATTTGGATACCCTTCAACCAAGCATTTATCCCAATTATTGGACCACGCTGGCCATGGCGCACACACCGAAGCATTAGAACATATTTGAAGCTTTTGCCACCACTATCAAGTCCATAGCAAGTCCCCCAGTCGATTCAGATTCACCGTACGAAACGACGTGCACTTCAACCACTCAATTATTGTCGATATTATGTATATTGAGGGCCATGCCGTACTACATATTATCAATAAAGCAACCCGATACAACGCCGCCCGCTGGTTACCGAATATTAGTGCCAAAACCACATGGGATATGCTTCATACCGCCTGGATAGATACGTACCTAGGACCCCCGGATTTCATAATAACCAACGCCGGAAAGAACTTCATAAGTAGGGAATTCTCCTAGTCCGCTACTACAGTTGGCATCATAACTACAAGTGTACCTGTCGAAGCCCATTGGTCAATTAGCGCTGTAGAGCGCTACTATGCCGTACTACGCCGCGCCTACCTCATTGTACGAGACGAGATACCAGATGCCACCCCTGAATTAATACTGCAAATGGCTGTCAAAGCTGTAAATAATACCACTGGTCCAGATGGACTCGTACCAACCCTTCTAGTATTCAGAGCATACCCCCGCATGACAGAGCAAGACCCCCCTGCCCCATCAATAGTGGAAAGAGCAACGGCCGTACAGAAAGCAATGACCAAGGTATGAAAAGCTCACGCCGAGTATGATATCAAAGATGCGCTTAATACCTGAAACAGACCCTCATTAGTGGCAATTCACACACTCCCACTGAATTCGGACGTGCTTGTATAGCATGAAGGAAAGACTGGATATACAGGAAAATAGACTAAACCGTACAAGCTCTTGAGTATTAATGGAGAAATGTGCACAATTACACTTCCTAATGGACCAACCCCATTTCGTACTACTGTTATTAAACTGTACTGAAGCCTGAGTGAAGATGCTGAAGCTAATAAGCTAATTAGTAACCCTAGGGAAAGTGTCTATAATAATTCTACAGAAGGCTCCCCCAAGGCTGACTCCAAGGCTTGAAAACAAGGCAAGCCATTACCACAACTAGCTGTTAAGATTCCACTGTACCGCTCTGAATTATACCTACAAGCAACATACAAGGAACTAGAGCATCGATTTACTGATTCTTGACGTGCAGAGATCAATGGCCTGCTAGAGAAAGAAGTCTTTAAAGCAGTAGATACAGCAGATATCCCTCCTGGCACATGCATCTTCAACCTATGATTCATGGATAAGACCAAGAATCCCAGCATAGATAAAGCCTTTAAGAAATCACGCCTAGTTGTACAAGCCTATAATAATATTAATAAAAGCTCTGTTTTGACAGAATCCCTTATAATCTAGCACTGCAATCAATGCTTGATACTATGCCTTACACTATGCAAGAAGGACTCGAAGCTCTATCTATGAGATGTGACACAGGCCTATACACAATCAACAACACTTCTCAACCGAGATTTCTATATACGACTGCTACTAGAGCTCACTGCTGCATACAAGAGCTCAATTCTCAAGGTTATCCGGCCCTTATATAGTATCCCTAAAGCAGGCAACCACTGGTTCCGTATATATCACCGCCACCACACGGATCGACTCAATATGGAGACCTCTATATATGATCTATACCTTCTCCATTGCACCGAACCAGGCACTGGTTTTGGAATAATCAGTATATAGATGGACGATACCCTACTCCTTGCTGATGATAAATTTACACTATATAAACAACAAGAAATTGAGAATGCCAGAATCATGAGCAAGCCCCAGGATACGTTAACGCATCAATAGCCACTAAGATTCAATGATAGCCTTATCTTGGAGTCTGCCCAGGGAGTAACGCTAAACCAAGAATGTACCTGCGCACTGATTCATACCATACAAGAGTAAAATGCTGATACGACGAGCTCAAGAGGCAAGATCCAGAAGAACGTTACCCTAGCAGAGCAGTATATCGCTTAACGCGCACTAGGCGCCTACGTGGCCTCTATGTGTCAACCTGAAGCCTCATTCAATCTATCATACACTGTTCAAGCAATGAGCCCAACAGAGGATAATATTAAAGCGCTGAATAAGCGCTTAGAATAGCAATGTAACAATGCTTCCCAAGGACTATGTTTTGTACCACTCAACACCAAGTCATTATGCCTGATATGCTTCACTGATTCTTCATTTACTAATAACAAGGACCTCACATCACAAATCGGCTTTATTATTATACTAGCAGATACTGCAGGTAATGTTAATATCATACATTGGTCCTCTATCAAGTGTAAACATGTTACCCGAAGCGTACTTACTTCAGAATTATACGCAATGATCTATGGATTCAATACCGCCGCAGCTATTAAGTCAACTATCACAGAATTGCTGCATCTCCCTGAACCGTTACCGCTCACTATCTGCACTGATTCAAAGAGTCTATATAAATACCTTGTCAAGCTGAGCACCACCTAAGAAAAGCACCTCATAATAGACTTTATATACCTCCGCCAATTGTACAAACACCATGAAATTACAGAAATCAAGTGGATTAGTAGTGACACTAACCTAGTGGATGCTATGACAAAGAGCAAGCCATGCCATGCTTTAGAAGCTCTTATTAACACCAATAGGCTTCATATCAAAGTAAGCGCTTAGGTAGAGCGCTCCGCCGTACCACTAACTGTACGTACACCGAAGCATAAGAACATGGCATTCGCAGCACTAATTTCCACTACCATTGCTTAAATTGATACGCCTTCCTTTCCTTATATTATTATCCCCTTACTATAGTCACCAAGATTGTTATTTATTATTACACCTAACTGCTTCCATCCCCTATCTTACCAGCACTAATATGTACGAATCATACCCTATCGCTTCCTCCTTTTTCTTTTCTTTCTTTCAGAGAGTTGCCAGTGTTGGAATGTCAATTTACATATACTCTATACCCTGGCACAAGAATGCCCTTATCTTGACAAACCCCCGGCATACCGCCTACCGGAATGCCTGGCGTATTGCCTGGCATCTTGGCTGGCCTACTGGCAACCCCCGGCTCTATCGTATACACGCCGGAATGTGTTATACACATTCTGGAGCACGTACGAAGAGAGCATATATACGTGCCGTACCCCCGGCACCCCCATTTCTTAGTTAGCAGGCAGAATAATAGGAATACAAAGTATATTCCCTTTTGCTTCACATTATAGGCTTATCGGATTAGCCTGTTCCCAATCCAATTGAGCTGATCTTGGACCGGACGAACCGACAATACTATAGCTTCTTACTTGCTCTTAGTATATATATAATATCTAGTTCCTATAGTAAATAGCTTAACAAGTATTCTGTAGTCTATACCCACATTTAGACTATTATTCTACTCTTATTATTATATTATAACTGCTTTAACTATAAAACCCTTTGTTAAATTAATTTATTATAGCAAATTTATATTCTATATATAACTATTAAGCCTCTATAGGAGCTAGTAATAACTACTATTAAAGAAATCTCTTTTTATTATAATATTTAAATAGTATAGATTTTACTAGAGAATTTTAGGAGATTATTTAAAAGACTTAATCTCTTATTAAAACTTTTAAACTAGAAGAAAAATCTTTAAAAATCTAGATTACTAATCTACTATTCTAAAGCTAATACAAAGGTTCTTTATTTCTACTAGAATAAGCTATAGTTTTAGTTTAGGCAGTCTACTGTCTAGATCTTAAAATATAAGAATTTTAAAGAATTTAAGAGAAGATATAGCATAATTAAATTATTATATAAGAATAGATAGTTAAGATTCTAAACTAGCTAATAAATTAATCTTCTATTTAAAAAGTGTTGGTTTAGCTATACTCCGTATCACTAAGCATAGAGTAGGGAGCAAGGGCGGTCCAACTGCCCTAGGTGGTGAGCCTGCTTATAAGCACAAATGTTTGATATTATAATGACTGTCCCCCAGAAACGTAGGGGGATGGGGTGCTTAGCTAGCTATATAGGAGGTTGCCGCGTACGTGCTAGGGATAGTACTAATCCCGTTCCGTACGTACGTGTAGGTCCTGCACCCGGGGTGCAGGAGTGCCGAATCATGGGATTGATATTCTGACACTGGCAACTCTTTAAAAGAATGGAAAGAAAAAGGAATATCAATGAATGATATACAATCTGGTGCGGTAAATAAGTATAGCAATATGAAATAGAAAAAGTAAGGAAGGAGTGATATGAATCAGGTTATCCAGCCATATGGCTAGTGTTTCGGCGATTCTAATGGTGTAGTGAATCGTACGGCCTTGGGTTCGGGGTTGCGCGCCGTAGCTGGTCTATCCACCTATCCATCGACATTGATACGTAGCTTGTTTGTATCAATAAGCTCTTGTAGGGCGTGATAGGGCTTGCTCTTGGTCATGGCATCTGCTGGATTACTGTTGCCGTTGATCCATCTCACTTCCGTGATTTCTTGTTGTTTATATGATTGATGGAGGCACATAAGGTTGATCATGAGGCGTTTTTCGCGGGTTGTACCGAGCTTGACGAGGTATTCATAGAGGCTCTTCGAATCGGTGCAAAGGACTAGCGGGAGCGGCTCCGAAAGATGTAGTAACTGGGTGAGGGTTGATTTGATTGCTGCGGCTGTATCAAATCCGTTAGCCATACCGTACGTTTCCGAAGCGAGTACGCTTCGGGTAATCCTCTTGCACTTGATGGAAGACCAATGGAGGATATTTGTATTATTTTGTGCATTGGTAAGTACAATAATGTGGCCAATTTGGGAGGATGAGTCCTTGTTATTGGCAAACGAAGCATCAATGAATGTGTATAGTTGTGCGGTCCGTAGGTCGATCTTGACGAATTGTAGTCCGTGAGTGGAGTTGTCAATTTGCCATTGGAGTTGTTTATTGAGCGCTTTTATATCCTCCTTTTCTGGTTGTACGGCTTGTGCTGCGAAAGATAGATTGAATGAAGCCTTGGGTTGTGAAATAGAAGCAACATATGCACCTAGGGCTCGTTGAGCAATGTACTGCTCTTGCGGAGATGCATTTTTATGGATCTTGCCTCAGGAGCTGGTTGTATCCGCATGTCGTTCTTGTACGAGCTGTATATTCTTACAGGTGCGCTCCTGGGTGAGGGTAATACCCTGGGTAGTCTCTGTTATAACCGCACTATTGAATTGTAGCGGCCTCTCACTTGTGAGCTGTTCACGGGGCTTGCAAAGGATATTTGCACATTATATTTGCTCTTCTTCATGTATGGCAAAGGCCGTGTCAGCAGTGATAAGGGTATTGTCAGTTTGCATGCCAATAATGCTAAATCCTTGCTCCGGATCACAGCAATGAAGAAGACATGGATCGTAGGTGGAGGTCTCCATGCTGAGGTGTTTCACGTGGTGCTCATGGTACATGTGGAACCAGTGGTTGCCTGCTTCGGGGATTCCGTATAATGGTTGTACGACCTTTAAGAACTTGCAGTCAGGGAAGTATTGACTCAATTCAGGTGGGATCCGAATGTAGAAATCACGATTGAGGTATGTTGTTGACTGTATATAGGCCTGTGTGACATCGCGGATCCAGAATTGTATGTTATCTTTGCTTATTCTGATACAGAGAATTAATTGTTGGCTAGAGCGCTGGATTGTAGGTGACTGCGTGAGCATGAATTCTTTTTCCTTGTCGTTGTACGCTTGTATGATGAGGCGCGATTTCTTATATGCTTTGTCAGTGCCCTTATTCTTGACATCGTCAATGAACCTGAAGCCATAGATGCGGGCCTCTGGTGGGATATCTTCTCGGTTGACTATTGTGAATACGCCTCTTTCCAGTAGTCCGGCAACCTCTCTACGGCGCGATTCGTCGAATTGGCCGTTGCCAGCTATTTGGAGAAATAGTTCAGCAATTTGCTGTAGGTGCGCGATATCCTCTTGGTATTGGGACGGTAA
Source organism: Talaromyces verruculosus (assembly GCA_038993655.1). Lineage (NCBI taxonomy): Eukaryota > Fungi > Ascomycota > Eurotiomycetes > Eurotiales > Trichocomaceae > Talaromyces > Talaromyces verruculosus. The sequence continues at coordinate 25,862 of JBBVQN010000138.1, read as the reverse complement.
ACGGTGCTCATGTTGGGGATGTGGCGGTCGTGTTTCGGTGTTATCTGGTTTGTATGGTGGCATCACGTTTTTAGGTACGAGTGGAATCACAATCTTTGGTGCTGGTGGAAATGCAATTGACAGTTCTGTAGGTAGAGCTTCCTCTGTAGCTGGGGTTTCTTCTGTAGCTGGGGCTTCCTCAGGGATTGGCTGTTCCTTGTCCTATTGCTCTGAATTATCATCTTTGTAGTATGGCTTGATGATAGTTGACCTAAACTTTGTAGGTCTGCTAGGGAGATTGACAGTGCATGTTTCTCCATCAATTGATATGAGCTTGTATGGTCCTTTCCATTTGCCGGGGTATCCTGTTCCTCCTTCACGCCATACGAGCACGTCCGAATTGAGGGGAAGACGGTGTATGAGCGTAGACGACGGTCCGTTATGGGTATTGAGTGCGTTATTGATTTGGCGTACGGTGTGAAGTCTTTGTACTTCAGTCATTGCCTTTTTGACTGCGGCAGCACGTTGAGCTATTGTTGGTGTGGGCGGACCATAGTCTGTTATTTGGGGATATGCTCCAAAGACGAGAAGTGTGGGAATGTAGCCATCTGGACCTGCGGTATCATTAACAGCTTTGATAGCCATTTGGAGCGCTATTTTGGGTGGAAGCTCTGGCACTTCCTCTGAAATAATCTCGTACGAGCGATGTAGTATGGTATGATAGCGCTCAACGGTGCTAATTGACCAATGAGCTTCGATAGGAACGCTGACCGTAATTGTACTAACAGATGAGGCAAGCTGCGTGAATTCCTTACTCACAAAATTCTTCCCTGCATCGGTAACAATAAAATCTGGGGGGCCAAGGTATGTGTTGATCTATAGCATCTGTAGCGCGTCCCATGTCGCTTTTGTGGATATGCTTGGAAGCCAACATGCGGCATTAAATTGTGTTGCTTCATCCACAATATGGAGCACTGGTTTGCTGTTGATATACATAATATCCACTATAATTGAATGGTTGAATTCAACGTCATCCCGTAGCGTAAAACGGAAACGGCCTGGTGATTTTCTGTACGTCTGGCAATGGTGACAGAATTTGTTAATCCTCTCAATTACTTCAGGGTGTGTATTGTAGCCTGCGCGTAGTAGGGTTTTGTGTAGTTGCCCTACGGAGGGGTGTCCAAATCAGCGGTGTAATCGACGCAGTTTGGTGGCTGTGAGGAAGCATTGATCTTCATTAAAGGATTGTGAGATATACGTAGCCAGCGAGTAATCCCATACAAGAAATGGGTGGCTGAATCTTTGTACGACTGGTGTAGTTAGGTATGGTTCATGGCGAACAAGGAGGTCCTTTGTATTATTGTAATATACCTTGAGCTGGTCAAGGTCCTTGATAGAGAGTAGGAATGGTGTCATGGCCTTAACAATATGGAATTATATATTGCCAATTGGGGTATCTAGATCAATTGAGCCTAGTGATTGTAGCGCTTTATTGGTGCCGAATCGTATTGTTACAGATCTGGCAGTTGATATATCCATTGTATAATCCCTAGCAACTTTCCGATATGCGAGATATTGCGCGTATCCAGCAGTAGAGAATGCTGCAGCACCAGTATTAATAAGTAGGCTAATGAAGTTATTTGAAGAATATCGATCCTCTGCCAGAAATGTGTATTCGGGTATGGTAAGCTGGTGTGAGCTAGGTGTGGTCTGTACGTCAGCTTCGTTCTCATTGTCTGATGTGGGCTTTTCTGTATGTTTTTGGTGGCTGCCTAGCAAGCAGGAGAGATAGTGTGTTGCTGAGTGATTAGCGAGCTCGCTTGCTAGTGAAGGTGTGAATTCCTTATAGTCTGGGTTAGCTATGGTGAAGTATCCTGTAGCCGTCTTTTGGCCGTTGTTTGTATGATCTGGAAGGTTGTATTGGATTGGTGTGTTAACCTCTGCAAGGTATGTTTCGAGCTGCGTATTGTGGTCCTTTGGCGTGCTTTTGTGCTCTAATATAAACTTGTCAAAAGCGGTGTTGTATTGAGCTCTTGCTGTGGCTTGTTCCTTATCTGTATAATTGGTTGATCAGTAATTGGGCTTCTTGCATACAAAGCATGTTTTTGAAGCTTCATTCCGGTGGTGTGGTGAGCGGCTAGGGTGATGTGAGTAGTTGCATCCTTGGGAGTGGCTTCGTCTGTACGGTGAACGACCTCAGTGCAGCGAACGTGACGGTTGACGCATATTGTAGCACCAGTCCGTGAAGTTGATACCATGGGCATTGCTTTGGTGGCGGTCTTTGTATTGTTTTATGTTAGATTGGAGGTCCTGGATAAGGCCTGGTACTGTTGGTGAAGGCTTTGCTGTAGCCCATTTGCATGCTGGATGTGTATGTGTTGCCTCCAGTAGCCGAAGGTGGTAGTATGTTTGGGATTGTAGCTCGTCCGGTAATGAATAGTACAGATCTTGTAGTCTTTGCAGCATCAATTCAAGGCAGTCGTATAGAGGTTTACCGGGGTTGTTCTGGACCATACTTTCTAGTGTTAATGTGGACCATTTGCTTGCTATAGATTGCTGGTGCTCTGGTCCTTCAAATCGAGTAATAATCTCTTCCGCTGGGTCCTTCCCTTGTGTGATCTATTGGTCAATGTTGTCCCAGTAGTAGCTAAGAGCTGCGTCCTTAAGCATGTGTGGTAGCGCTTCCTGGTACGATTCAGGGGTATTGGGTAGTCTGTTCTGGCAGTAATAGCCATAGAAGATCTTCAATTTCCTCTTAAATGAGTCACTGAAGCCTTTGTATTTGAGCTCAGGTATGCTGTTATAGCTCTTATCAATGTTTATAATTGCTTGTACGGCTGTGTACTGGTGCTGTGGTCGGAGGCCTTGCAGGTCATGTTGCTCCTGCGATTCAGGGACACCTTGAAGCTGGGTCGTTGTTCTGACAGTTGGACGAGATGCTAGTGCTGGCGTAAATGAGGCTAAGAATCTTGATGGGTGTGGTGTCTTTAGAGTAGTATTTGACTCCAGTGCTGGGTCAAGGCCTGATCTTGATCTTGTTATTGGACTGTTGTATGTTCTTGCCTGTGGTGTAGGTGTATTGGGGATTGTACGGTGCTGCGTGTCTGGTTTGGTAGTTGTAATAGCCTTTTGTGGTTGACTATTCGTAGTAATGGTGGATATGAATTTGGCGTTGATATCTGGTGATTTGAAGGTCCTGCTCTTTCGGAGGTGTGTAATAACTTCTTCTTCAGTCTATTGGTGAGGGTTTTCTTCAATTGCGGTGGCTTGAATATTTGCAGTGACTAGGTGCGTGTTTGTCTTATCCACGTACACACTGTGGCTTTTGAGGAGGATGATGAGCTTCGCAAGACGTAGTATGGATGCTGTTTTGAGCTGTTTAAGGGTCTAATCCTTGAAATCTTGTGTGAACATTGCCTAGAGGATGCCATCACTACCCTCATAGTATTCAGTCAACTTGGTGTCGATGTATTTGTCAAGTTGGATACGGTTCTTGCCCGTAGGTGCGAATTCCTCCGGATTGGTGTTTTGTGTGTTTGAGGGCATTGTCGGGTTGATATATGGGGTTGGTTATATCAAGAATTTGACGTACGAATGAACGTCTATCGAAGAGGAAGGGGTTCGGATTTCTGGCTTAAATCAGGGGTCTGATCTGCGGCCACTGATCAGTGTTGGTTTAGCTATATTCTGTATCACTAAGCATAGAGTAGGGAGCAAGGGTGGTCCAACTGCCCTAGGTGGTGAGCCTGCTTATAAGCACAAATGTTTGATATTATAATGACTGTCCCCCAGAAACGTAGGGGGATGGGGTGCTTAGCTAGCTATATAGGAGGTTGCCGCGTACGCGCTAGGGATAGTACTAATCCCGTTCCGTACGTACGTGTAGGTCCTGCACCCGGGGTGCAGGAGCGCCGAATCATGGGATTGATATTCCGACAAAAAGTTTTTATTCTTTTAATATAAATAGTTAATTAGCCTACTTTTCTATCTTTATACTTTAAAGCTATTCTATCTCTAATTATAATCTATATTATTTATAAAAAACTAGCCTTAAAGCCTAAACCAGATTGCTTTAAGTTAAAGAATTTCTAGGAATATAAATACTGGATAGAAGATATTAAGAATAATTTTATTAGATATATATACTTTAAGGTAGAAAAGGTATTAACTACAGCTGCTTAGCTAAAAAGTAAATATTAGATATAATAGATAGAATATAAGAAGGTTTTAGACCTAATCTAGTTTATATTCAATGATGTTGTTAAATAGATTAAAGCTTGTATTAAGATAAGAATAGTATAGTCTTTTAGGATATAATCTTATATCTTAAAGAGATTATTTGACTATAAAAGTTATATAAAAATAAATAGATTGTATTTAATAAGTTATTGAAATATAATTATAATAACCTAAATAGCTTAAAGAAAAAGCCTTTAGGAGGAAGACTAAATAAGTAAAAGTATATAAATAATAAGAATTATAAAAATAAATGTCGGAACGTCAATTCACATGTGCTCTATGCCCTGGCACGAGAATGCCCTTATCTTGACAACCCCCGGCATATCACCTGCCGGAATGCCTGGCTGAATGCCTGGTGTATCGCCTGGCATCTCGGCTGGCCTACTGGCAACCCCCAGCTCTGTTGTATACGCGCTGGAATGTGTTATATATATTCTGGAGCATGTATAAAGAGAGTATATATATATATTATACTCCTAGCACCCTTATTTTTTAGTTAGTAAGCAGAATAATAGGAATATAAAGTATATTCTTTTTTACTTTATATTATAGGCTTGTCAGATTAGCCTATTCCTAATCTAATTAAGCTGATCTTAGATTAAATAAACTAATACTAATTAGTATACAGATTAGACCTCTATTCTAATCTCTGATTTGTATATATTTGCTTATTTATAAATTACTTATTACTTTTAATATTAAATCTTAAATATTAAGAAATAATAATAGCACCTATCTTAACTAATCTAGACTTTAATCTAGAAGGAAAGAACTATAAAGTGCTAGATATTTATATTTTTATAAAATATAATTTATATAAGTATAAGTATAATATATCTTTATAAATAATATTTAAATAAAATTTTAAGAAATAAAATCTTAAGAACTTTAAGAAGATTTTATTTCTTTATTTAAATAATCTTATTATATAACTCTAAATTAATAATATATATATTACTGGGCCGGAACACGAGTTTCGGCACTTTTGAAAAACAGACCTTTTTACACGTTCTAGAGGGCCTTATAGGCTTCTCAGCGCTGAAAAACCCCCATGGAGACGCCACAGGGAACCCTAGGGGGCCCTGGAGTCCCCAAATCAACAGGGGCTGAGATGGGGGTCATTAGTGGCCACCTACCCCAAATGCTAGGAAATGGGACCCTAGAGGCACCATTACAGTTCCCAAGGCTAAGCGGCAATCAAGAACACTTATTAGGATCAGATCAATGGTTGGAAAGGGGCTTGGAGACAGTATTATAAGTTTAAATAGCCTCTCTAGCTATTAGAATAAGCCCTGGAGAACAGCTGGTCTTAAAGTTTATAGAGGCTGTATAGGGACTAATTATAAGCCCTAATAAGATTACTAATCCTAATTTTATAGAGAATAATCACTAGAAATATATATACTAGGACTTAGGCAGTGCAAGTGTTTATATAGAGATTTTAGACCTCTGGAAGGATTATATTATAAAGGTTATAGCACCTATTAAGGCCTAACTAGAAAAGAATAAAGATATGCTTAAAGTATATATAAGTCTGATATAAGTCTGTATTATAAGAATTAACTCTCTAAAGAAGATTATATAGATACTATAGCCTATAGTAAACCTAGTATCTAACACTTTCTTATTATATAATATTAGGGTGAGCAGTTTACCGCTAAGCCCTACTTTTAAAAATAGACTAATATCTATCTAAAATAGACAAGCTTCTGTAGCTAATAGTCTAATATTTAGCCTAATTAGCTATTATAATTTACCTTAATATTAAAGTATAGGAAACTATTAAAACTATACTTTACTAATATTAAAAAGCATCTAAAGTATTACTTTAATTATTTAATCTATACAGGCAGCTATAGCTATTAAATCTTTACTATTAGATCTACTCTTACCTCTAAAGCTAACCCCTAAGAGCTGGGTAACAGCTGTTAGAGATGTTTAATAGACTAGTACTAAAGAATAAAAAACAGTACAGTATAGGAGGTAGAAAGTAATGTCTATAATACCTAGTAAGCTTAAATAGTTAGTAATAAAACTTATGAATACTTAGAGTAAAGAGGAAAGATATCTAATTTTTAGATATTAAGTACTTATCATTATAGTAAGATATAATATCTAGGATATCTAGCTAATACTTAACTAAGTATTTATAAATATTAGTGTAAGAGGGGGTTTACGAGAGCGTAGGAGTACGGGTAAGAAGTATGGCTGGTAAAACGTGGGTGTATATATCGTTCGCAGCTATTTGCTGCTCTCTAGGAAGCCACGCCGCTGCGGCTTCAAGATATGTGTTCTGCTTACTAATACATGGTAACTAGCCTAGCCGAGATCACGTGCACCCAGTACATGAAGCTATCCGCAGCGCCATTCATCCCACGGCCTTACAGCTATCCCCTTTCTTGCAAGGTCACGGCCCCGGGACCAAATTTGTGTCGTAGCTAATTCTCGTGAATTCGAAGCTCGTGTCCAATTTCGAAGCTCTACTTCGTTGTGGCTGTAGAGTAATCGTAAATGCGTGGTATAGCTGGCATGTACGGTTGTCTTCGCGAATGTAGACGTGAAGGCGCTATTTTGGCGCTAGTCAATCATTCCCACAAATAATATTCTTGGCGGGGTCTCATTAGCCTCTTCTCTTCCCCTCCTTCAACCTCATTCGCCATGGTAAGTGCAGCTTCTGATTCGTTATTTTGGCTCTAGACCTTCGTTTCATGGCATATAAATTTGGATATGGCTTCGTTTTCTTGTTCTCCAGCTTCGGTTTCATTTTCTTGATAAAATTCTGATGATTTTTTGATGAATTCGTGGTTATGACGGCTCAATAAGTCTCACACCTTGCTTTGCTTCAGCTATCCCCCTTCTTGCAAGCAACAGCCTCGGTGCTTCAAATACTGACATAGTGTTGTACAGTCCGATACAGATTCCTTGTCGTCTGCACGCTCCATTTCATGGTCGCCCTCTCCTGTCCGTGAGGAGAGTGGTATGGTTACTAAAATTCCTATCAGTGTCCATGCCAGCTTCGTTCTGAATAATATTGACAATTTGTAGCTATCAGCGAGGTCCGGTGGTGCCCTTGCGGCCACTAAAGAGGGAGTAGTCCTCCCTGGCGGGTCCGAAGTTACTAGGCCCGTCGAAGCAGTAAGTTTCTGAGTGCTTCGAATCGTGGATTGAGCTGACGTTTTGTAGACCAATAAAGGGCGAATCCCTTACGAGGTGCCTTGCCTCGCCTGCCTTCGTTCATAGCGGCCGACTCCCCAACAACCTAAGGCCAAGGAGTGCTTTCCGGTGACGCACGCCACAAAACCGGATATCACCAACAAGCTGTGTACAGCTTGTAATAAGGGCAAGCGCCATTGCGAGCCAGTTTATGCTATTGAGTTCGTTTCATAGCTATAGCTAATAGTAGCCAGGTCCCTGAAAATTTTGTTGAGTAGGCCACTATGTTGGCGGTCCAATTCCGTACCGAAAGGGCTACGGATGAGTTGAAACAGGGTGTGAAAGCTTTCGATCACAAAGTCCGTGCTCAGGCACGGGAGGCTACGGGGCCCAGTAGCCGAAGCTCTCCATCTAAGAGGTCTAAGGGCAAGCGTGCTGCTCTGGCAGCACCCACCGCTTCGGTGGCAAGCTTGGATCTCAACAATGAGTCCCCTTTGCCGGATGCAGGCGTTGTTGCGTCCTCCCTGGAGAGGGACGTTGACGCTGAGGAAGAGGAGGATAAGGATGAAGATGAGGATCAGGGGCGCTCCGTGCGCAGATATTTGGATAGAGCAGTGCGTGAGCGGTCTCTTTCACCACGTCTTTGTGAGCTCATTGGTCGAGCCTTTATTCAATACCTTCAGTAAATGATCTGACTGCCCTGAAACGCATATGACATAAGCTGACAATCATAGTGAACGTGAATAGATAATTTTCTTGAATCAATTTTGCTTCCTTCTCTTGGCCTTTCTTTGCACCGATTTTGGGTTATTCAAATAGCGATCCATTGCAGCCGTATCAGCTACGTACTCCTCAGGTTCCCAGGTGTATTCCTCTTCGGGATATCCTTTCCATTTGACGAGGTACGACTTTGTTTTACTTCTGCTAATTTGCTTCTTCATATGAATCTCCTCTACTTCATATTCGATATTATCATCAACTAATACCCTTTCTGGTGGATTTGTGGTCCTTACAGAATCGCGGTAGGGCTCTAGCAACAAAACATAAAAAACAGGGTGTAGTTGCCTATACCATGGCGGTAACAACAACCAATAAGCATTGTTCCATACATCGATAACTTGGAAGGGTCCAATCTGCTTTGGATTGAACTTCTTAGAGCCTCCTGGTGGTATAATGTTCTTGGTTCGAAGCATTACCCATTCACCGATTTTGAACTGCATGTCGATACAGTTTTAGTTAAAGTATTTGGCCTACAATTCTGATGCTTATTAAAGCACTTCTTGCAGCATAGTATATTTTTCCTTTGCTAGCTCAGCATACATCATTGCTAATTCTCTGTTTGCCCTTACCTGTCAACCTTCATCTTCCTTGAAATAGGCCTCTAGCAAGTCATTGACGTTAATTCTCATTTCGCCCCAAAACCCTATCAGAGCTTCGGTGGGCGATATGCCAGTGACACTATGCTTGCTATCATTGTATACACATTATACCATGCCTAGTAAGCTGGCCCAATTGTCCTGTTCGAAATTGTAGTAGCACCAAAGGTAGTGCTCCAGTGTTTGATTCTGGCGCTCGGTTTGACCATCGGTTCATGGGTGGAAGGCAGTTGACAATCTTCTTTTCGTACCCAGGTAGAAGCATAATGTCTGCCAAAACAGCAACATGAATAGTTGAGCACGATCGCTCACGATATGCCGTGGTACGGTGAAGTATTTAACTAGCATGTCGTACATGACCATAGCAAAATCTTCTGCATTAAGCTTTTCAATGATTGGTACATATATGACGTACTTCGTCAATAGATCTACCATTACTAATATGGTGTCGTAGGTCTTGCCCATCCATTGGGACTTGGGTAGCTTCGGTATAAAGTCTAGGGTGACAATTTCAAATGGTTATATTGGCTTTGGCAGCAGCTTCATAAGCCCATACTCTTTATGCCATAGTGTGGCTTCATGCTGACACACTTGACAGGTTCAATAATAGTATTCAACATCTGAATATAGATGTCGCCAGTAGTACTTTCTTGCTACAGCATCATGCATTCATTTCACACCGAAATAACCTCCTTGAGTGTCATCGTGGTTCGTTTTCAGGATCTCTTGCTTTAGTGCTTGATCCAGTAGTACATACACTGCTCCATTAAACTGTAGCAGGTCATCCAGTCCTATTGACCATTAAGATCTATTTACCAGCGAATTCAGATCTTGAAGCTGACTCCTAATAGCCCTAGCATACACGTCTGCATGCTGGCACTTCAAAAGCACAACAACAAGCAGTTCTGGCATATCCGAATAAGCTGTCTCGGTACTGATGGCTGCCACCACTTCGTACCAGGGTACCAAGAGTTCTAGACCTCTGGCAACTCCTTCGACTGTCCCTGGAGAATTAAGTGCGTTTCAAAGCTCAATCTCTAATTCTTTATCAACATAAAGAGGCTCCGTTTCCTCTTTTAGATGCACCACGTGAGCTATCATTTCTGGGCTCAATATATTATCAGAGTGGATAGATTTAGTGATATAGCCTCGGCTCAGCTTCTCTTTCAAAGTTAGCAGTAGAGTTCGCCGCTCTCCCAGAGCTTCGGCGTAGTCTGGCCTTTGACTCGGTGCATCTGCGGGATTCTTCATCCCAGGCCGGTGCTCGATATTAAAATCAAACACTGCGAGCTTCTCAGCCCATCTCGCCTAACAGCGGTTGAGTTCTTTTATAGTCATGAAATAATGTAGGTTATTATGATCTGATAGTACAGTAACCATTTCTTTACTACCTTCTAAGTAATATCTCCAATAAAGGAATGACTCCACAATGGCTAATAGCTCTGAATCATAGGTCTCATAGTTCAACTCCGCAGCTTAGCTTGCGTGAGAAAAATACAATCAGGTGCCATTGCCCGTCGTCTTCTTACTTTTGGCTAAGAATTGCGCTTATAGCAAAGTTCAAAGCATCTGTTTCTACCCTCATTGGCAGGTCTAGATCGTAATGCCTCAGCACCAGGGCTTCACAGAATGCTTGTTTGAGCTGCTTGAAAGCTCTTTTAGCTTTAATATTGAGGATAAATTCATCTTTTTCTTTGCCTTAAACCCCCTTTTCAAGGTCCGAAAAGGCCTTTGCCTTCTAGGAGTAGCCTTCAATGAACCTTTAGTAAAAGTTGGCAAATCCGAGGAATTGCTTCACCTCACGTACATTCTTAGGCTCTGGCCATTCACAAATTGTAGCAACACGGTCTTGCTCTATACTAATGCCTCTAGAGCTTACCACAAAACCAAGGAAACGTACTTCATCAACCTCGAAGGCACATTTTGACAACTTGGCATACAATTTGTATTGCTATAGCCATTCTAAGACAGCTTTCACATCAGATTCGTGGCTTTCCACGTCTTTTGAATAAATGATAATATCATCAAGGTACGCAACGCAGCATATATCAAGAAGATCGCTCAGGGCTCAATTGATATAGGCTTGGAATGTGGCCAGGGCATTAGCCAGGCCAAATAGCATGACGGTGTACTCAAAATGCCCATACCGGGTTCAAAACGCTATTTTCCACTCGTCTCCTTCTTTGATTCGAATCCAGTGGTAAGCATCCCGAAGGTCCAGTTGAGTATAAATCATAGCACCAGCTAACCGGTCCATCATCTCTCCCATCAACAGCAACAGATAACGATTCTTCACAGTAACAGCATTCAAGCCCCGGTAATCTACGCAGAGGCGCAGACTACCGTCCTTTTTCGGTACGAAAAGGATAGGTGCTCCAGCCGGGCTTTTGGATTCTCGGATCCAGCCTTTGGCCACATTCTCAAATATATAGTTTCGAAGCACTTCTTGCTCCTTAGAACTCAGCCAATATATCGACCAGTACAGCGGGTCTTTTCCCAGCTCTAGATCAATTGCATGATCATGCTTTGTGTGATTCAGTAGCTCCGCAGCTTCTTCCTCTGAAAACACATCAAGGTACAGCATCACATAGCTCGGCAGATCAGAGACATCGACAGCATTCAAGCTCAGGGTTCCATCTCCACTCTTCGCACACAGCTCAGCCTGATATACAGGATCACCATCCTCTGCTTCGAATAGAAGCTCAACTACAGAAATCTACTCAATCTACATCTCCTACATTTTCTTCTTCATTCAGGCTTTAGCTTCATCCTCTGTCTTCAGCCCTGGTAGATACCACCATTACACTACACCCTTCTGGGTTTGGTAATAATAAAGCTTCTCCCCAGCTTCCTCTTTGCTCTGCTTGCTTCAATAGAACCATTTCCATATCGGATAATGGATATCTGGGTCCGCTTCAATATGCCATGGCATTCCCAGAATAATATCATACTTCGTCATAGGTACAATATTATACGCTTGATACGTCCTTCCCACTTCTTCCACCGAATCAGGGGTAACAACATCCAAGTATGTCTTACCCGATGTGGGAATCCGATGCCCGTCCACGGCTTTGGCCATGACTGCTGCACCAGTAACCCTACAATCGTGGCGTCTCGCCCATTCCCGGTTGACAAAGTTACCACTGGCACCGCCATCAATCAAGGCGAGTGCCCGCTGGCGCCCCTTCGGTGTGAGCACGTACACGTACATTACAACGCAGAGTCCAACATTCATCTGTGTGGTATGAATTCCCAAGGCCGCACCAGCGGTATCAAGGAAGTCGAATAGTCATTTGTTGCTGGACTTGGCTACTTCCAAGTCGTGCTTCTTCTTATAACAATGGGCTTTGTCATGGCCTGGTTTGTCGCAATATGTACATTTTAAAACAGGATCCTTTGAGTTCGTGGTATTGTCAGTGCTTTGTTGCTTTGGATCACGGTTATAGGGGTTGAATCGATGTCCCCCACAACCTCTACCACCGCCACGGGTTCCACCGCAGATTCCTCCACGGTGTCCACCACGATGTCCGCTTCGGTGGGAGAAATTCCCTGAATTGTTTCCGTTTTGCCCCGAATTCGAAGCATTATCTTGACCATAGTTCTGTCGGCCTCGTCTCCCCAGTTCCTTTTGGCGCGATTCCATGCTATCTTCTAACGATTGGAGGTGCGTGACGAAGGCGTCGTAGTCCGTTGGTTCGGGTTTACCAGTGTCTCTGGCCTTCTGCCGCAGCGATGCGAGGATTCAGCCCCACAAGTGGTTCTTCCAGTGCAGGTCAGTGTACGTGACATCCAATTGTTGTTCCCAAGTTCGAAGCACTCGATTGAACTCTGTAACCGTTTGTTGCTCGTGTTGGAACAGGGTTTAATACTTCGTATTGGCGTCCTCTCGGAGGAGCTCCGGGTCCTTGACTTGCCGTACCAGGAAGTGGTCAAATTCAGCCCACATCATGTTATCAACGTCGGCGCCGTCATCTTCATACTAGGACCATCTGGACAGCATATCTTCACCGAAAGCGTTGACCGCGGTAAGGATTTTACGTTGATCAGAATTTCCGGCTTCATAATACCACGCATTCTACTTGAAATGGTATTTTAGCTTCAATTCAAAGGTCTTCTTCGCTCTGAGTCCCTTCGTTTCGTAGGGCTGTTTAATATCAAATTTAGGAGGTTTGGCTGATTTCTCCACGCTAGAGTTTTGCTGAGTGACCATAGGGGCTGGCACTTCCCCAGCTTCATGGTTCGGTGCCGGTGTCACAGGCACCAGTTCTTCAATCAACTGATCCACCTGATCGTCCAGTTTGTTCAATTAGGCTCTGGCTGGTGCAGGATTGGTAGTTGCTGCTTCAGTAGTCAACAGTCAGGAGCTCCGAATAGGGGTAGGAGTTGCAACAGCTCTTGCTCTCACCACAAGCTATTGGACCCATTCACAACATCATTTCTCAGCTTCAGCATTCTTGACCCATTGTTTATAGCGGCGAAGCTCGGTGGTTGACATAGCCATCACGTCGTCTTCGGTGAGCGACTCATAAGGCCTTTCTAGTTCGGGCCGTACGTCGCTGGCTACGGGGCGTCCACTATGGACCGTAGCTTGTTCATCAGATGCGCCGGGCTCGCGTTCCTAAGTGATTGATGTATTGCCTTGAGCCACGATTCGGGCTTCGCGGGGAGGGTTTCTTCGTGTTGTTGGTGCCATGGTTCGAACCTCGTACTGCTGGGCCCTCGTCTCAGAGAGCAAATAGACTGTAAGAGGGGGTTTACGAGAGCGTAGGAGTACGGGTAAGAAGTATGGCTGGTAAAACGTGGGTGTATATATCGTTCGCAGCTATTTGCTGCTCTCTAGGAAGCCACGCCGCTGCGGCTTCAAGATATGTGTTCTGCTTACTAATACATGGTAACTAGCCTAGCCGAGATCACGTGCACCCAGTACATGAAGCTATCCGCAGCGCCATTCATCCCACGGCCTTACAATTAGATTATCAGAGTTTATACATGTAATAAATATTAGATATATAGCCTTAGAGTATCTAATAGTACTTCTTAAAGAAGGAGCCTTTAATGGCCTAATAATACTAGTATATAATAATATACTTATAACTGCTGTACAAGAGGTTAATATAATAATTATTTTAATAGAAATTAGTGAGTAGTGGCAATAAATTAAAGTCTATAGAGTCCCTATAAGGTGCTATATGAATAGCAGCCATAGCCTAGAGATAGCTTAGGAAAAAATTAAGTATAAGATAGTATATAAGCTTAAGTAGGATCCTATCTAGTTTAAGAGCCTTAGAAATATAAGGGCTAAAGGGCATTTATTTGCCATTATAGTAATAATAATTAGCTTAAAGGATAAGGCTTGAAGGATATTAAAAGAGTATTTATGATTTAAGGGCCACTATTATGCTATAAAGGCCTACTAGGACACTAATCTAGAGAGTATCTATATATACTACTATAGAATTAGGTATACTAGCTATCTAGAGTGTAGAAACAGCCCCTTAAAGTATATAATCTGTACTAAAGATTATAAGGCCTTAAGCTATAGGTGTAATATTATAGGCTATAGTATTGGGCTAGGTAAATCCTATTAATATAGTTAGATTAAGTGTATTAATTGTAATAGACCCTATAAAATTATATTGCCTAAATATCCTAAAATTAGACAGGCAAAAAAGCAGACTATTTAATAAGTAAGAAATTAGAAGCTCTAGTATTTTATTCTATTAAATAAGATTCTAGCAGTAATCCCCTCAAGGCTATTATTAATCTTAAAGGTTATAAGCCCTCTAGGTATTGATAGGCCGGCTATAAGAGCTTTAAATAATATTAATATACTTATGAGCTAGGAATTATTTTAATGCTTTAATATAATTATATTTAAGCTAGTGTTATTATATATATAGTATTAGAAGCAGCCCTAAAGGTAGGGGTAGTAATAGTATATCTCTAGAAGCCCCTTAGTAGTAATAGTAAGATTAGCTATTTAGGGTTCTTATTCTACTAGCTAGAGGGCCCCTGGAAGCACGCTTGAGTAGTGACTGTAATAAAGAAGGATATAGTAAATAAAATAATTATTAAGGTCTGGATGGATCTTATAAACTATTCCTATTTTATAGTAATGGATGTGGTAGAGCGCAGTAGGCACACTAGGATGGTAAATTGTTATAATAATATGTTAGGATCTTAATATATATATATAGGGTCTTCCTGGTATATTTAGAGAGCCCTTATAGATGTTAATTAGAACCTAATTTTTAGGGGACAATATCTAATTCTTGGAGACTTTAACATTTATAGCTCTATATGGAATGGCCTTAATAAGTAGAGGAAGGATATAGAGCCCCTAGAAAGGCTTATTAAAAAGCATGACTTATTTATTAATAATAAGCTAGATATGCTTATAAGGCCCTGGAAAATAGGTAGCTCTAGAGATAGGATTAGGGGTAAAAAAATATTTAACATCTTAATTATTGACTTTATAATTAGTAATTAAGTATTAGGACCCTTAGAGAGTTAGGTAGTAGATAAGGAGAGCTTTATAGTATTTAATCATATTATTATATAAGCTTTATAGGAGTTTTTAGAGGAGGAGGATAAGTCTAGAGAAATAATAATAATAGGGTAGTGGATAGATTTATTATTAAAGGATAAGGAGGTCTTTAGCACTATTAAATATATCTGGGGAGGCCTCCAGGGCACTAGGCTACTATTAATAGATAAGTACTTATTAAGAGATATAGAAGATGAGGTAGACTAGATGAAAAGAACTTTTATAGATATGTTTAATAAATATATTAAGCTTATTAAGTTATATGTGTGCTTTAAGTGCTGGTAGGGGCTTTAGATAGTAGACACTTAGAATATCTATTCTAAGATCTATAAGGTATATTAAGTAAGTGATATTAGCAAGAAAGATTTTTAAGAGGCTTAAAAGATCTACTATATTATAATAAGATATATTAAGAGAGAATGCTGGGAGGCTTTCCTATAAGAAATTGATGAGGGCTTGCTCTTAGAGTAAAAAAGATACTAGGCAGCTTTATAATATATTAAATTAACCTTTAATAGTACTATTCCAGCTCTAATTAACCTAGTGACTAAGAATATAATAGTAGCTATATTTAAGGAAAAAGAGGCTATTTTTAAGGGTTAAATCTTTTCTTAGACGCTAGAGCAGACTTTTAAAGAAGATATTTAATAGATAGAATTCTTAAGGCTTAGCTATATTTATAAGCTGGTTATAGTAGTAATAATTAGTAAAGTTTTACTTAGTTAAGGGGTAGAAAAGGCTCTAGATATAGATAGGCTTAATTTTAAGGCTATTTAGCTTCTTTAGTACTTAGATTAGGCTTAGATTATAGCTCTGATAAAATAGTATTTTAGATTTAGGATATATTCTACAGCATAGAAAAGCATTAAAGGAATTCTTTTCTGGAAGCTAAAGAAGCTCTTATATATACTAATAAAGGCTTATAGAGTTATTAGCCTATTAAACTGCCTGGGCAAAGTAGCGGAGAAACTAGTAGTAGATTTTATCACTAATTTTATAGAGATTTAGAGGCTCTTTTATAAGGGCTAATTTGATAGGTGTTGCTAGTAAAGTATAATGGATACTATAACATGCCTTATAAATGAGATTGAGCAGACTTGGGGTAAGAGTAAACTTAGGGCATGCCTATTTATAGATATTATAGGGGCCTTTAATCATATAGTTAGATAGAAGCTTATAGAGAGCTTTTAGGGTATGGGAATAGATAAAGACCTTATATACTAAGTAGATTTCTTCTTATCTAATCAGCAGGCTTTATTAATTATTAATAGTTATACTGGTAATAAGATTTTTATAAACTTAGGCCTGCTTTAGGACTTATTAATATTATTAGTCCTCTTTATATTATATATCTAGCTGCTAGTGGTTACTATTAAGGCAATAGTTCTAGGTATATAAAGAATATCTTTTATAGATGATTAGGGATTTATTATAACAGCTAACTTAGTTAAGAAAGCCTGTAAAACTTTATAATAAGCTGCTAAAATGGCAATTAAATGGGGGGTAGAAAATAGTATTCAATTTAATCATAGTAAGACAGAAGCAGCCTTCTTTGTAAGATAATAGAATAGATGCTATAGATACAAGATACAGGGGGCTAAAATTATAATAAGAGGTATAAGAGCTAGTATATAGTATAAAATAGTATGCTAATTAGGTATAATTCTAAACAGGTAGTTAATCTTATAGAGCTACTACACTATAAATATATAAAAGATTTAAAATATTAAGATAAGGCTCTATAAGCTCTATAGGATTAATAGCCTAATCTTAAAGCTTATATAAAGGCTAGAAAAGACTACTATATAAGTATAAGCTTTATAAAGAGTAGAATTATAATAATAAAGCTAAAAAATATAAGTTTAAAACCTATAATACCTAGTTAATACTTAAACTAGGGCTATTACTGGTATGTTTCCTAAGATCTTAATGGGTGCTTTAGTCTATGAAGTGGCCCTAGAGCCAGCCAATATTTTATTAAATATTAGAAAGGCTAAATACATAGTTAGACTATTAATATTATTAGAGACTTACTTTACAGTATAACTACTTCTAATAACTCTTAAGCAGAGTAATACTTATACTTAATCCTATAAGCAATTATTAGATGATCAAGAATAGGTTTAAATTAGAAGTAAACCTTCTAAATAGATAGGCCAAAGACTGGCTAGGTATTTAGTTAAATACCTAGCCAAGGATCTATTAAGTAGAATTAAGAGAATGCTATAATATATACTAGCAGTATTTTTGGGGATTATTTAGATTCTAAGCACTAAAAAAGTACTAAAAAAAGCAATAAAGAAGTATTTAGAGATTATTTTATAATTAAATAGCTCTAGGCAGAATAATAGGTATACTAGGGCTAGAATAGCACTATAGATAAGGTTAAAGGCGCTATAAGAGTGCCTAGAAGTGCCTATAGATATAGATTATAAGGTTTTTAATATAAAGCTAGTGGGGATAACTATAGCATTAGAATAAGTATTAGATAAAGATTTTAAAGGGCCTATTTATATTCTTTTAAATATTTAGACTGCTATTAATTGTCTTTAATTAATAGAATTAAGGCTAGGCTAGGCTTTAATAATTAGAGCTTATAAAACTGCTTTTTAGTTTACTTCTAGCAGTTGTCTGATAGTAATATAATAAGTACTAAGTTATATTAGAGTAGAAGGAAATGAGTAGATAGATTAGACTATTAAATAAGCCTTTATAAGACCTATAGGACCTAGTTTTAAAGGTTTATTATTAGCCTATATTAAACAGGCCTATACTGAGGCAAGAAGAAAAATAGTAAAGAAATAAGTCTAGAGAAATATTATATAAGGAGCTTACTGATATAGTAGGGCTTATAAAATATTAAAAGAATAAGAATTAAATAAAATTATTATAAAAATATCAAAGTGCCTAGCAAGCTATTATTACTAATTAAAAACTAAATATGTGTTTATAGGTGTGTATTATTATTAGATCAAGGCCTAGAACTCCCTAGAATGTAAAGCTTGCGGAGGGCTATAGGAGATAGTTTTCTATATTTTATTTAAGTGCTAAGGGCATTATAAAGCTTAGTAAATACTATATAAGATTTTGATTAAGGCTAGAGTCCTATTGCTTATAGTAGCAGAGGATGCCCTAGAGATATACTTTTTTAGTAAGTCTAAGGCTACTACAGTGCTACTCTAATTTGTGAATGATATTAATCTTTTTTAGAATAAGGAGTAAGCTATTAAAGAAGTTAAGCTTAGTGATTATTAGAGCTAGAAAGCCCTGCAAAAGAATGCTTCTAGGGATAGATAGAGGGAAGGATATGCCTATAATAAAGTCTAATATATATAATTAAGCTTTATGAAGCATATCTATACATCTTATAAAGTATAAGGGATTCTTATAGGTATAGTGACCTATAAGCAAGCCTGAAGGTCCCTGGTAAAGACGCTAGATGGGAGCAAGATAGAGCCTGGATGTGTGTTACACCTGAGACTGTTAAGGGCTGGAGCCACTAGAGCCTTAGGGGCCCCAGAGGCCAGCCATGGCTACCCATGAGTCTGTCATAACCTGTAGTGTTGCATATGGACTATAAACTTGAATAATAATAATAATAATAATATATATATTAATATTAGTAATCTTAGTCTAATACTTAAGATAATATATACTATATATTAAGAACTAAATAAAAAATTATAGACTAAAGCAGATATTAGATATTACTATAAAACTAATAAGATTTTTAGCTTATAAATCTTTGTATAAAGGTAATTTACAGTATTAATTACTATATATACTAATTTTAATTTTATCCTGCAGCCTAAGATATCAATTCTAGAGATATTAATTATTTTATTTTACTTTTATAGTATTAGATTAAAATTAACTACTAAGCTACTATATAATATTATTTCTGCTCTAATCTATATAAGTTTTATACTAGATACTACAGAAAATATTATTATTGTCGGATTAACAACACTACGTATCGGCGCCTACAGCGCCGTATGCGTAGTGAACGTATCGCGCACCGGAGCGGGATTACTATATCCCTAGCCCCGGCTACGCGTCACTGTATATAGCCACCTAGCCATCCCCGAGGCCCTACGGTTTTGGGGATCAGTCGTTTATATTTGAATATCTTATGCTTATAAGCAGGCTCAATTCGTAGGCTCGTTGGACCAGCCTTACTACCGTCTATGCTTCGTGATACGGACCGTAGTTAAACCAACACTGATCAGTGAGGCCCACAGATCAGCTTAGAGCCCCTATTTCTTCTTTACTACCCCTGGATTGAGCTGTTCACTCAGCCTCGATTCGCACTCTATCCCTATTGCTCCGAACCACGCGCTAGAAACCCTGTCAAGATGGCTCCAACTACAGATTATTCGAAAAGCTTCGATCCAACGGACAAGGATGCCAAAACCATCGAAAAGTGCCTTATAGCCCGCATTGAGGACTACACCAACCTGTATAATGAAGACTTATGGAATACGTTCCGCGAAGACTTTGAAGCATGGAGCGAAGAATCCCTACGAATCGCACCATTAAAGATTCTTGTCCATCTATGTGATGCCCTTTGAACCAATGGTGTATATGTGATAAAAGGACGACAATATGCTACTGCTGTACTTGCTGAAGCAATTACTGAACTAGAGTAACATGAGTGGACTGAAACTAAGGTCATATATCATATACAGCACCGAGGGATGTTCAATTCACTGAATATCGAGCTCGCATACAGACCTACGATCCGTAGACTCCAAGATATGAGCCCCGAACCAGTACGACAGACTGCTCACTTCGAATAACTGGAAACGCCCTCACCACCTACGGTTATACCCCCGGGACCAATAACAAGACAAAGATCGCAGCAACTTTTACCACAGGAGGCAGCACCGAGGCCACCTCTCACATAGCGATTCTTCAACCCGACGACCCCCGGCACGGCTACAACGTACGAACCTACTATACCCCCAACGACCCCCGGACAACAGGATGTTGAGATATTGTACACGGGACAAAGCGGACCTCCGAATGGCGCTAGCGTTAGCCATCTACGGAAAGCTTACAACAAGGAGATCAAGTACGGAGGAAGTGAGGACATCTTCAATATATACTACCAAATCTTTATAGAGATGTGCCGAAGCACTAGTATATATACTGCCGAAGCAATGAGACAAGTTTTCTAGGTTATGCTCAAAGGTGATGCGCTACAATTTTACTTCGACAATATCGAGCAATGGACCGAGCTACGAACCAACCTGGTAGCAGCTATCAAGAATAACTATGAGAATGAAGAGCACCTACAGCATATACAAGAGCAATGGGATATAATGATCTTACTATATATTGTAAGCAAGAACCCAGAGAAACCAATTACCAAATGCCTCGAGCTCATGCTATAAGAACTACGCCAGTTATATAATAAGCTTCGCCCACAGATTCGAAATGACATTACGTATCACGCAAAGTTGATATCAGCTACTCGCCTTGTCCCTGCATGCCACGCCACTACAGGAAAACCTTCACCGACTATTGCCAGCCTTATAGAAGATTTACGGTTAAGTGTTAGCTAGTATGAAGACACGAGACAAGCCGCAGCACAACACCCTACTGAGGCATATTATATGGACCGTCACTACCACCGCCGACAGTCACGATCACCGTACCGAGGCTGCTCACCATACCGAAATCAGCAGCAATATGGCGACCACAGACGCCGCAGCTCTTCATGGAACCATTCACCAAAAACATGCAACATCTGTAAAAAGGTTGGGTGCTAGTTAACTAATCATACCCTAGAGGAACGAAACAGAGCCCTATAACTATATATGGACCAAGTTAAAGCATATCTAACCGCCAAAGAAGGACAACCCCCAGCAGCTACAAATCGAGACAACCCGGACGACGACGAAGATTTCAAAGCATTCCTAGCAGGCATGGACGCGCCTAGTAGATATAAAACACAGGACCATGAAAGCAAAGGAATGGCATACACTGGTAACCACTTTACAATTACTAATCCAGAGCATAAAGGATACCCTGAATCCCTCGCTACTGACCTTGCCAACTGTTCTGTAGCCTATTTCCTCCAGACAAAGCTACGATCCGAAGGCAGCCTGGAATTAGCCAAGGATGATGTTCAAGATACCATAACGACAGTTGATACACCGTACGACGCCCTCTCAGTGATACCCCAATATTCTTTCCTCACCGAACCATGTTATTCGATAAACATATTTATAGGGATCCTAATCGACACCGGCACTGCAGAGCACTCTACGGCTGGATATGCCTAATATCTTGCCTACCGAAAGACTGCCAGTAATATTATACTCGATACCTCTACAGCAGGCCAAGCAATCATACAATTTAGACCAGGTGAATTAATCAAATTCATTGGGTCAATTGACGTGCTGACCCCCATTAGCGACATACAATTCCATATTATTGAGGTAATGATACCATTTCTACTCTCAATCAAAGATATGGACCAGCTCGGCATCTATTTTAATAATACAAAAAACATTCTTGTTGAACTAGGCTCTGGTATGACAACATCAATCTCATGATACTTCAGTCATCCATTTCTTATATGGGACCACTCGCTTAAATTATACCTAATTGAATCCTTTAATATTAATACATGCTTCCTTATAGAGACTGAGCTACGCCGCCTACATCGCCGATTCGGCCACCCATCAGTTGAGAAGCTTCGAAAGCTACTCGTACGCGCTGGCCATGATGCTGATACCGAAGCACTAAAGCACATACGAAAATTCTGCCATTATTGTCAAATCCATGGCCAATCCCCCGGTCGATTTAGATTCACAATATAGGACAACGTCAGCTTCAACCATTCAATTATTGTCGATATAATGTATATTAATGGTAAACCAGTGCTACATATCATCAACGAAGCCACGCGCTTCAACGCCGCACGTTGGCTCGAAAATATCTCAGCAAAAGCAATATGGACCGTACTATGGATTATATAGATCAATACGTACCTCAGCCCTCCAGATTTTATCGTTACTGATATCGGCAAGAACTTTACTAGCAAGGAATTCTTGCAGGACGCTTTGGCAATGGATATCATTATTACTACCATACCTATTGAAGCTCATTGGTCAATTAGCACTATTGAATGATACCATGCCGTGCTCCACCGCTTGTACGAAATCATGAAAGAAGAGCTCCCTGATATCTTCCCTGAAGCAGCTCTACAAATAGCTGTCAAAGCTGTCAATGATACTGCAGGCCTGGACAGCCTCATACCAATCCTTCTTGTCTTTGGTGCCTACCCATGAATGACAGAATACGACCCCCCTGCACCTACAATTGCTCAGCGTGCCGCAGCGGTCAAGAAAGCAATAACTAAGATACATAAGATACATGCCCAATGCCAAATTGCTAATACTATTAATACAAGAAATAAACCATCATCAACAGCTGTACACCATCTTCCCCTGAATTCGGACGTGCTCGTATGGAGAGAAGGAAACACTGGATATACAGGGAAATGGACTGAACCATACAAATTACTAGCAATCGAGAAAGAAATGTGCATTATCAAGCTCCCACATGGCCTGATATTATTCCGGTCAACTGCTGTCAAACCGTACTATATTGACCCCGAAGTACAACTAGATGACCCTATCTCTAGTGAAGAAGAGATCACCCAGCTTGACCCTGAGGAAAGCATTTAAGAAGCTCCGGAAGCCTTTCCCAGGGTTGATTCTCAAGCTATGATTCCATCTCCACCATCAGTCGTTATTCCGCAGTACGTGCCCCAGCCCGAAGCAACTACGAATCAGCGCCCCCAGCGAGAGCACCATCTGCCTGCACGATATAAGGAGGACCATATATACCACACTTTTCTTGGCCAATTCACATAAGAGCATAAGGACAAGCTAGAGCAGCAATTCATAACTACAACGTTGGCCCAATTCGAAGGTTCGCAACAGAAAGAGATCAACGGTTTACTGGAACGGGGTGTATTCGAGTACGCCAAAAAAGAGGATATACCACCAGGCACACGCATCTTTACTGCGAGGTTCGTCAACGAGATGAAGAACCCCGGATCCAACAAAGCTTTTGAGAAATCGCGCCTCATTGTATAAGCGTACAACGACGGAGACAAGGAGCACATACTAACGCAGTCACCGACAATACAACGCGCCAGCCAATGGATTATTTTATACGCCGGCATGATCATGAAAACCAGACTACATTACTACATCCACGATATCACACAAGCCTATATCCAATCGACAACGAAGCTCAACCGCGACTTTTATATACGAATCACACCGGAGCTGGCATAATACTTCCCTAGAGGAGCATTTCTCAAGGTCATAAGACCCCTTTATAGCATACCCGAAGCAGGCAACCACTGGTTCCATACGTATCACAACCACCACACTGAAAAGCTCAATATGGAAGTGTCCACCTATGACCCATGTCTTCTCCACTGCTCTGATTCGAAGCAAGGTTTCGGGATTATCGGCATGCAGACTGACGATACACTAATCATTACCGACGACACCTTTGCAGCATGAGAAGAGGAAGAGATCCGACGTGCAAAGATCCTCTGCAAGCCCCGAGAGCAGCTAACACCAGAAAACCCGCTGAAATTCAATAGTGCAGTTATTACAGAGACTACCCAGGGTATTACTCTTACCCAGAAACGGACCTGCAGCCATATACGACTTGTACAAGATTAACCCGCGGATACTACGAATTCACGTAGCAAGATATGAAAAGATACTACACCGCAGGAGCAATACATTGCCCAATAAGCCCTTGGTGCGTATATTGTGTCAATATCACAACCCAAAGCTTCCTTTGATCTATTATATGCAGTATAAGCTACAGATCCACAGAAAGACGATATCAAAGCATTGAATAAGCGACTACAATGGCAACTTGACAACCCCGAAAGAGGACTACGATTTGTCAAACTAGATATACAAACGCTATAGCTTATCACATTCGTTGATGCTTCATTCGCTAATAACAAGGACTATTCCTCACAACTTGGCTATGTTATTATACTAGCAGATGAAGCAAATAACGCGAATATCCTCTATTGGTTATTTACGAAATGCAAGCGGATCACATGCAGCGTACTAGGCTCAGAAACGTACGCACTAGTTAATAGATTTAATGCTGCTACCACAATCAAATCAACCCTTACACAGCTACTCTATCTCACCGAACCGCTACCCTTAGTCGTCTGCACCGATTTGAAAAGTTTTTATGAATGCCTTGTCAAGCTTGGTACAACATAAGAAAAGCGACTCATAATTGACCTTATGTGCTTCCACCAATTGTATAAACAACAAGAGATTTCAGAGGTCAGATGGATTGATGGCGACACTAATCCAGCTGATGCCATGACAAAGAGTAAGCTGTGCCGCGCCTTACAAGAGCTTATTGATACTAATAAGCTATGTATCAATGTCGACGGATGGGTAGAAAGACCGGCCACGGCACGCAGCCCTGAACCCAAGGCTGTAAGATTCGCTACACTGTTGGAATCACCAAAGCAATGAGCTGAAGACCAGATGCCCCAATTCGCACCATTCTTTCTCATTTTCTCATGTTCTTGATACTATCATTCACTCCTTTATATGCCTATTTTCCATACCAGATTGTATGTCGTTCACTACGCGTTTTTCCTTTCTTCTAGAGAGCTGCCAGTGTCGGATTAACAACACTACGTATCGGCGCCTACAGCGCCGTATGCGTAGTGAACGTATCGCGCACCGGAGCGGGATTACTATATCCCTAGCCCCGGCTACGCGTCACTGTATATAGCCACCTAGCCATCCCCGAGGCCCTACGGTTTTGGGGATCAGTCGTTTATATTTGAATATCTTATGCTTATAAGCAGGCTCAATTCGTAGGCTCGTTGGACCAGCCTTACTACCGTCTATGCTTCGTGATACGGACCGTAGTTAAACCAACAATTATATAAACCTTTACTAAGACCTTTAGATCTAGATAAATTATACCTAGATTAATAATATTATTAAAGCTCTATACTAAGAATATAAAGTATAAAGAAGATGATAATTCTTTTAACCTTAAATTAAAGATTTTTTAAAATTACTATTACTATGTTTATTTACTATATATATTAGAAGTATAAGGACTTATATTCCTTATTATATTATATAGCTAAGCTTTTGATTATTATTACTTTTAGTACTATACTTAGAAGTAATAAGATATTGATCTTACTAAAGCAATCTAAAAATATTTTAAGAGTAAAGAATATTATTATATTATTAAGTATAAATAATTCTATATTATACTTTAATAGATAATTGATAATAATTCTAGTAGAGATATATTCTAATATTTTAAAATTATAATTTAGGTATTCTAAAAGTTAATTTATTTATTAAATCTATAACTCTATATCCTGGTCTATCTTTAAAGCAAGATTATTAAAGCAATATATATATTTATTTATTTATTTATGCTTCCATTTTAGAGACCTTTTTCCAGTCAGGGACTATGCAAGGTCTGCTAATTCCTTAAGGGAATTAGACTATTCTGATTGGTTA
>JBBVQN010000137.1:0-36686 GCA_038993655.1 Talaromyces verruculosus | reverse complement strand
CGGTGGATCGGCACGTATCCAATGAACGTACGCCGTGCAGAATGTGCGGAAATGTAAAATTGGTAAAATACGATTTTTGTCGTTAACGTCCATATAGGCAGCGGTACTAACGTCACTGAGTTTAGGGCAACCTAACACATTTCGGCTTCGGGAGCTGCTCTCTTATGCATATGTACCTGAGAACGAAAGTAAGCCTACCATAGTGATTCTGAATTTGGCATTGGAATGATCGTTGAAGAAAGTATCTAGGAGTAATATTGGGATACTTCCACTGTACAACATTTGCGCTGGCAACCTTCCGAACTAATGGGCTTTTTTTTTTCATCATTAACTATCGCAAAATCGACCTTCAGTGCTTTACGAATATCCTGCCGTTTTCTCATCTTCATAATCCCCATCTCTAAAATGAATCTGTGTGACTGTTGTGTATCAACTCAAACCAAATCAAAGATCGCTCTCTCTTTCAACTGGTCCACGATTGCTTGCTAGTTTGGGAATAGCGCTAAAAATTAGCCCTTAACTCCACGGTCTTTAGCGGAGGTCCCCAGATAAACACCGACGTTCAAGGCATTGGCTGTTCATGATTGAGACGATATCTAGGTGGATCAATTGGGTTTTAGAACTGGTGATTATAAATTGTCTGCCTAGAGTTTATATGGCTGCTAGAAAAATGACTGGATTATGATTGTTTGCCGTTTCTGGCATGGACCTGAATACATGAAGTACATTCATAAGTTGCCAGTAATGGAGGAGTATAAAGTATATGATCTGCTTTGCGTAGTCTCAATTTCTGTCAATATTTCCTGTCATCTTTATCCCGAGTCAATTTTTACCCAGTATTCTACGCTAGATCCCGAATCTCAAATTTCCTTCTCGATACGCCTCTCGATACGTGTCCCAGAATGCATTCACAACAGAAGAAAGGCCAGAGCAAGACCTCCGAGTCTTGTCTAGTTGCCTCTAAAGACATGCCGCCTTTACCGGAAAACTTTGGTCCGGTATTTTTCAAGAACCAGTTTCGAACCAAGATCAGTCTCCCAACGAAAGAGAAATACCCGAGCATTGCGGAGAAAAGCTCATGTGCAATCATCACGGGTGCTAACGTTGGCTTGGGGCTGGAGGCGGCAAAGCAACTCTTATCTCTTGGTCTATCTCAACTGGTCATGGCTGTGCGATCAATCGAAAAGGGCAACACAGCTGCGAAGCAACTCCGTGCTGCTGCCGGAGCTCATGGGAACCCCTCCGCCAAGATAGATGTTTGGCAACTTGATATGGAGTCTTACGAGTCTATTCAGGCATTTGTTCAAAAATGTCAAGAGACCTTGACTCGGATTGATTTTGTCATTTTGAATGCCGGTCTGGGAGCAATGACGTTCTCGGTTGTTCCTTCAACCGGTCACGAGAAGACGATGCAAGTGAACCACATTAGCACTGGATTGTTAGCTATCCTCCTTCTTCCTGTTCTCAAAAGCAAGTCCATGGACAGAAATAGGCCGGCACGACTGACCATTGTCAATTCGGTAACTGCTCATTTGTGCAAGAAACCTAACAAGGACAAACGCCCGTTTTTGTCCTCTTTCGACAACACAGCAATCACACCTTGGGATGCGGAAGAAAGATACGGAGTATCAAAGTTACTCAGTCAGCTGTTCATTGTCAGATTGGCAGAGCATGTCGACCCCGATCAAGTCATCATCAACATGGTTGATCCGGGACTTACAAAGGGTACCAGTCTATCTCGTGATGCCAAGGGTGCTACTGGTGTTGCTGCGAAGATGTTTTTCTCTATTGCCGGAAGACCCGTGGAGAGAGGAGCAGCGACATACGTTGATGCTGTTGCGGGACATAGTAAAGAATCTCATGGCTGTTTTCTGATGAATTGTCAAATTGCTCCGTAAGTTACCTCTCAATATCGCCCAAAATTATTTCTAATTCGGACGGCTAACGAATTTAGGCTCTCTCGTTGGTTCTATACTGATGGCAATGTTTTGAATGATCTGATTTGGGCGGAGACTCTTAAAGAGCTGGGCTTTGCGAATGTCCAACAGATCATCTCTTCAATGCATTGTGATGTCTGAGTACATCCATAGGGTCTATTCCTTCATCCATCAATGTTTGTTTCTGCTCCCCTTTGTGTCTCGTGTAATCTGAAATTGCGAACTATCTTGAGAAAAGAGTGCCACAGGATTCCTGCGAGGTATTTTTCCAATCGTTGCCTCAATAAATTGTAGATTTCTGATTGAGATTTGTATGAATTTATGGCCAGCTTGTATTGAAAATGATCCTTAAGCAATATCCAGGTTTCTGTATGAAGTTTCAGCCATGTAATATTGAGAAAATAATTCGCCATCAATTTATTTAATCAAAACTGGTCGCGACTGGTCTTGTGTTAGGGTTACCTCAGTCTCGTGACAACCCTTCCCGATATGATAAGGTGCATTCTGCACCGTTTGGTCACTCTGATCCATTCAAAAGCATTTGTCAACCTTCAACCGTCGCACTTTTCATCTTCCATCTCGATGGTATGATGGAGGCACTTTTTGGACGCGTACTCTCATTTTTCAAGCAAACCAATGGCACCGCTCACACGCAAACCGATATTCTTCAGCGACTGCCGACTGAATTGATTTTACTGATATGCTCACACCTATCGTGTGTCGACATAGCTTGCTTGGCCCTATGTTGTCATGCATCGTTATTCAATATAGGCAGAGCTTCTCTTCTCTTCTCAAAAACCAAAGACAGCGACGAGCGAAAGGAATTGCTTACCAGGATCTCGCGGGATATTCCGGCATATTATTTCTGCCATTGTTGTTTCTGTCTTCATGAGTGGGCGGCTGTCTCAATGGCATGGCCATCGAACAAAAAGTCTTTGGTTCGATGCGTGTTTTATGATATATTTCCTTCGCTGTCTATGATCATGGGCACCAACCGGAGAGTCCCCAGTCCGTACTTCTTGAAGCTCGTTCATCTACAGCTCGCTATGGGAAGATATCACTACGGTCCTAAATATGGTATCCACACAGACCGCCTGGACTATATGGAGGTATGCCGACCATATCGTGGCGATGGCGTGACGACTTTATTGAGTGTGGAAGCTCGTATCTGTCCACAACAGGAAAACCCCAACGAAAGCTCTCTGTGTTTGCGAACCCAGCAGTGGGCAATAATGCCTTCTTCCGATACTGATTTCGCGTCCCTATCTGACTTCGTTGACATGAGAGTTTGCGAGCATCTCCTAAACTCAGAGCGGAATCAACTGATCACCTTATGTGAACTAGAAAGCTCTGGCTCTGCCTCGTCTCAGCAAACTACTTAGCAATGCCTCCGCTGCCGCGTTGATTTTGAGTTTCGATTCACAGACATTGAAGAACGATTAGCTGGAAAAGCCAGAGCCTTGCTCATAACAAGATGGCCAGACTTGGGGGACGGTATCGATTCGAAAGATTATTTGTGGTTTGTTCATGCATCGACATCCCCTGGAAAAGACAGCCCTTATCGAAAGGTCGGATCCATTCGTTCACGGTTCGAGGGCCAGCCCGGCCTATCTCAAGAGGAATCAACCATTCAGAATAAACGAATGCTGGATAGAGAGAACTTTCGGCAAGAAATCCATGAATATAGTGCTGAGATGTGGATCGGTTTGAAGAGACAGGGCTCATACCAATGGCATCGTGCCAATGAAGAGTGGAGTCGAAGAGCCAGGTATAATCAGATATCGAAATGTCGTCGTATATGATGTGGTGCAACCACTTCTGCAGCGAAAAACATTCATTACGGAATGTGTTTTTTGGAATAAGCCATCCTATAAAAAGCTTTGTCAGCAGTGTAGACTTGGATCAATTGATTGGGGGATTGTTGCTGAACTGTCTTTGCGCGATATGAGGCATGGCCATCCTTCAACTGCCAATGACATAAAGCGAAATGATTGATATGGCATTGCTAACAAGTAGCCATAATTGCCTCTAATGTATCAAGGTGCTGGATGTCAGAGTTCTGGATCTTCCAGGAGGAGGATTGTTTGTAGGCTGTTGTTTGTTGGGTAAAGGTCTTGAGACTCTTTTCGAGGAAGTCGCGTGACCATGTCAAACGAAACGAAAGGCTCCTTCCAAATTGGTAAAATGGAAACAGCGACCCTTCCCCTGCCCCCGCGACTCTGTATATCCTTCTTCTTCCACCTCTTCTTTTCTTTTTCTTTCCAGGATCGTCATTATCATTCAGCTGATAGCTACTTGTTCCTTGTTAATATTCACTTGGTGAAATTCACAATACGGTATTCGTAAAGCTCTTGAATTCGAACAACATGTCTGATCCCGCAGATCGAGTGGCTCTTTGGGGAACGATTGGAACCTGGCTTAGTCCTGTTTACGGTCCTGTCGTTGCTTCACTTTGGAGCTACATGGAAGGGTTCATTTTAGACGGCATCATTGCATTTCGCAAAAAACCAGCCCAGGGTGTCGACTTTGAGGCTGGTCTTCCATTGAGCAACGAGGTAATAAGTTGTCCGCTGTCATTGAGCGTCTTGACCACCACCATGTGGCTTAACATGACGCAATTCTTAAGATGCTACAGCAGTTGCCGGAAGAAATATCAAAACAACTTGCTAAGGCTGAGCGACGTGCGACTATACCCACGGTTCTCCGTGGACACTGTGATGGTTGTCACTGCCAGGCCTAGCAGACATCCCAGAGTGGTAGTAGGAACTAGGTCTTCGAAACCTTTCAGGCGTCTTTCATGGCGCCCCTTTGATTGGAAGTAGGAGCTTAGTTTTCGAATCCCTCTGGGCGTCGTCCATCTCTTTGCTTCGGCAAGGTCATGGAGGCGCACCAGCGACGAGCTCGCACTTCTACGCAGTGCTGGTGACTAGTAACCCCTTAGGGGCGAAGCTAAGATGAGCTTTTTTTCAGTTTTTTCGAGGGACCTTCATTCATCTAATGTACATATTTCAGAATCTGAGTTGATGGTTTGCACCGTTGGAAATGATTTGTTTGAATGACGCCAGCCAATATTGGACTTGTTTGCGACACGTTCTATGGCATATGCATGCTCAAACGTACTCTATACGAGAAGGAATCATTTGAAAAAGGTGTGTATTAGCATCGAAGCAGGTTGATTGTTGAGACAGTGCATTAATTTGAACTTCGTGGCCATTGTGAGAGTCTTGCCATCATCCGAGTCCATTGACTACTCGTCGAGCGAGCGATAGCCATGATATCTACGATCACGTCCACCACCATGCGAAGTCGCTCCTCTCCCCTTATCGGGGTCATCACATCGTCCGCCGAAGCTACGGCCTCGATTAGAAACGCTGTGGATATTGTGAGAATTGTTGCCATTTCCTGAGCCCAATACTAGTCGTCGAGCGAGCGATAGTCATGATACCGCGACGTCGTCTACCACCCCGTGCAGACGCTTCTCCTCCAACCAGTACCTGATCCTCGTCCTCCTCGGCCGCGGCCTCGATAACCAGGACCATGGCTGCGATCGCTATGATAAACACGTCTAGCTGTGGCGTTTTCACTGAGTGTTGGTAAAGGTTAGAGTCATGAATGTTTCTATACGAGACTTTCAATCCCTTTTCCTTTAAAGTAGGCGAAAATCAGTCATCAAATATTTTCGCAACCTTGCTCATCAAGCGACACCGGGAACTAATGGCTTCCAAAGAGGCGTGGAATCGGAGGACTCGTGGAAGGAATGGCGAGATCTTGTGGTAGACATTAAGCTTTCCAAATCCTTAAATCGTATCTAGAAAATTAGCAAAAGAATTCATTAAATCAAAGGAAATATTGTACCAGACCTCGATGCCACTGAGGCCACCAGGATACTCGATTTCGATCTTGCTGCAGATATGACCCCTATCGACGAGATCATGAATGCTGTCGTTTGTTGGACCGAGTATATAGAAACTTAAATCGAAATCCTGCACGAGATATGACCATGGCGACTCTAGAGGGGAAATCCGACCAACCTGAGTGTCAATTTCTCCATCCACAAGAACCATTCAAAGTGCCTAGATGAGGAGAACCACTGGGTTCGATGACCGCTCATATATCAATCCAGCAAACGTACATCAGACAGTGGCACTCAGAGAACTAGAAATCTCACATGAAAGCGAGAAATCTGAGAGTATGGAAAAAAGAAGCTCAAGAGATACCAATATTGATCAGTGAGATTCCTGAGGTGAAACTGTCAAGAACTGGAATTGATTCACCTAGGAGAGACGAGCAAGATGAAGAAAGGGAGAGAAGTATGTGGATCGAGAGAAAAGAGCAGGTCGAGGAGAGGGAAGAATATCCAAAGAAAAGTTACCTCGCCAATAAACGAGCCAAAAAAATGAAAGAAGCAAGAGAAATAAGCCAAAAGAGCAAACACCAAGAATGCCCCCAACCTCATCTCGCGAAGGAAACAGAACCTCGAGGGGCTGGAAAGAAGGGACCCTCCACCGAGAAATCGATCCGTCACCAGCAAAAGACGAAGGGAACTGCCAACAACGCCAGGAGCAACGGACCTTTTCTCGATCAATGAAGCAAAGCTCCGAGCCATCACAGAGGCCACAAACAGAACCAATTGCAACAGCAACACCAAGTATCAGTTGGATTTAGGATCTTGATGCAGGAATAAAAGCTTCGGGCCTGCCATTCTATGAGTCATTGACAATTTTTGCAGAGAATATCGAGAAAGCTTCAATGTCTCTGTGTCAAGAATCTCAGACAAGAGGGATCTCGAGAAAACTGTCATGTCGCAAAGGGGGAAAACATACAATTACGGGGTCTGATAACCCTCCGTACTTGTTCTCCTCTGTTGGTAAAATCTAGTATGTACAATTGGAGACGCATCTCTAAAGAGTGTGATGAAGAAATTCAACGGACGAACCATCGCTAACGACGGAGTCGAAGTATCTTTTGCCGAGATGATCATGCAACAGGTCAATCCACATAATTGAGCGTATTATATCCCTCGCTTGATCCCAACTATCCAGACTGCACGAATTGAAGATAGACAACAAATTTGGTTTGAGCCACTGGTCATCGTGCTCATTGAAGATTGAGATGGCTCCGGTCATCAGAAGCCATAGCTGAAAATAATGAGGTACCAAATCTGAGAATCTAGAGGAAGTCAAACATTTTCTGTAGGTGGTTGAAAAATAATGATATGACATCCTTGTACCTTTCCACTGTAGAAAGATACTTGACGAGTATGTCAATAATCCAAGGCGTATACACTCGTCAAGAGAGCCGTGTCCGTAGCTCATGTGTATAAGACGGTACATGATGGAGGCCATTGCGTCCAATAGAAGCTCTTTCGGTAGTTTGCTTTTATTTTTGTGGGCAAGGTTGATACGTGCACTGAACTGCTTCACGATACTCCAGGCTTTGGCCAAGTCATTATCGAGTTCAGCGACGAAATTGTCTTGATTGTGTTGCGTGTCAATCGTATCGAATCCAGAAAAAGCAAGTAATAGATTTTCCTCTGGATACGGAGGAGATGGTTCTACTGAAGGGTCGGTAAAGAAGAATGTCGTTGACCCATTGCTAAGAGCTAGGCCTATATCGCATCTGAAATGAAATTAATATGTTGGCCGAACGATCAAAGAGCCAAGAACTGAATACCTGAAGAGTTCAAGAAGAAGTTTTCCACTATGCCAAAATTCGCTTAGGCCACCTCTAAAGTCTATTATGGTCCGTAGAGCAGAAAGATGGTATTCCGCGGCCTCGCGCTCCCCAGTCAGGTAGGCGTAGACGGCCAGACCAAGGACTGTAGACAACGTAATGTCCGAGAACTTAGTTTCGTCGTTTTGAAGTATCAGTCTTTCACGCAAAAGACGAAGTGCCTTAGCAAAGTGTAACGATAATTGCGTGTCTCTGGGTGCAGAACTTTGGCCGCGTCGGAGCGAGTCATGGTAGCTGAGAGTGGTGAATATCATTGTATGAAGGAAAATAGGATCGAATGCCATGAGTTCAATCCATTGTCGTCCTTCTTGTTTGTCGAATAGAATACATGCTTCCAATGGAAACAGTGTTTGTTTGGCAACGGCAGAGACTAGAATTGATAGAGGATACGTTGAGCTCTCCGAAGTGCACAAAGATTTTGCCGACGGGCATGGACATTGCTTACATCGCAGAACAAGCGACGCTGTAGATGGCTCTACTACATCGGCAAACTGTACAAGTGATACATCCGTACCAACCCGTTGGGGGATGAAATGAGGATAACGTGAAGGTAAAGTGTTCGGGAATGTGTGAATAGCTTCGCCAGGATGCGGAGCGATGGCGAGAGGGATGAATGCTGGTGGTGGTCTCCTACGCTTCTCCTTGCCTTTTCTGTGTCTCCCAGCGCCTTTCCCAATATTTTTGCCTAACATAACATGCTTGCGGATAAATTTTCTTGTATCTTGATCGGCCCTGTGCAGGCTAGTTGATATGATGAACGGTATTGACCCTAGGACAGGTTAGAATGGTCGAATGAAGATAGAGGAAAGACTTTGATATAAAGAACCTGTTTCCTTCGAGTCTGACATGTCATTAGACATTATTGACTGCTATCCTGAGGAAGTCAGAGTAACTACAATCGACAATTAGTTCCGGTCACCCAGCAGCCAAGGCTATCCAACAGCGCCGTTCAGTGTGCATTGAGATTGGTGTATTTCTGAAGCCACATAGCATAGAATAGTCGAAGAGAAGAAAGGAAAGAGTTGTGTGCGATGATAATTGACATTGCCCCTTGAGAGATATGATTGATGTCAAAATGAAGGTTAAGCAGGTGGAGAAGGATATACAACCACAAGGGCCCTAGCCCTAAAGAAGACTACGGTCATGCAGCTTGCACCAGATTGTTTTCCTAACAGGGACTAGCGCGTATTAGGGCATGGATTCTGTCGAAGAGGAAAAAATCAAAGTTTTCTTCAGAGAATGTGACTAGTAAGATGGGAACTGGAGGACTAAGAATCTAATCAATCCCGGACAACTTCTGCAGCGGATCAGACACAAACAGAGAGCGCCATTGACATACATAGGCCTATTTGCCAGCTTGTGGCTGAACAGGATTTTCAATCCCTCCATCTACAATGTTCCTCTATACAGCAGAGAACGAGCGCAAGAATGAAGTCAATTCTATCATGCCCAGCTTCGCACTTTGGCTGGCCTATGGCAACGAGTTTTTGAATTTGACATGACCAGAACTCATACTACATTATTATCTGATATATGGGCAAGGTTTGGCAAGGAAAGCTTACCCCCATACAGAGTAACGTTAAATCCGCCATACAAAGCAACGGATGTCGCAAACGATGCCTTCATCTGCATATACTTTGACTACCAGAATGAATTTATTAGCGATGGCGTAAGGGCTGCTTCCACACGTTCCCAGGAGACCACAGCGTATCCGTTTTCGGTAGATGGATCACGACGTTTAATCTCACCATGGCTGTGATCCAACATTTCAATAGGTGCCGAAAGTATCAACAAAACTGCCTTGGGAGGCCCGTTCCCCGTGGAATCAAAGTATGTGCCTGCCGCAACTCAGTGAAGTACTAGCGGCCTTGGTGGTACTAAGATTGGGTCTATCATACTCGATCAAACAGAGACTCGAATGGATATCACGGTAGAACCGCATTTGCTGAACATCTTATATCCAAGTTGCAAACAAAACAAGCACTTTTGACTCTCATGTTTTGTCGTTCTATGATGGTAGAACTGTTGGATCGTGGTATGACCGCAGTTGGGAGGATTGAAGGTCGCTGTGACAAGTAATGTAGCGAACTCTAATTATACTGTGGGATTTGCTAGGGGTTCTGATGGTTGTGGAGGGTCGACTACTGATGGGTATGAGTATTGGAGCTTTACGTATTCGCTGCCTCAAGGTTATTCGTCGGAGGATAATGGGCCGGCTTGGATTGCGCTTGGGGCGTATGAGGATGGAAGTCTTCGGGCTTCAAGAAATCTAGTCCTGTCAAACTTGGTGGAAACTTCCAACGTCATTCGATGGCAGAGGTCGGAGTGTACATATGTATAAATCTGGATTAGCAAATGGCATCATCGAGTGGTGCCGAATAGGGGAATTCGGCACATAACTAGACCCCATTGGGACGGTGTTCCTTTAGGGACGCTGGTGCCTAGAACAAAAACCTAATACTACCAATGTTGACGTAGAAGATGACAATATTCAACTCTTTCTTTGTGAAAGTACTCCGTTCGACTCCACTTAAGCTATCAAGCTATTGTGATATCTTCAGGGTTAGTCTAATTTAAAGATATAGCGCAGATATCTTCAGGCAAACACCGCTAGCTTTGTTTGCCAGGAATTTAACTCCAGGCCGCCTTGCTGCCTTGTCCAGGAATTGCAGTACATAAACGAGTCTCAGGTCGAGTCTGCTCCTTTTTCTTCCTCACTTTCCACACCACTCCCCTCATTTCTTCTTCTACCACCTGCACTTCTTACAGTCAATTTCACGCCAACTCACCATTTGTGTTGTTATCTACCAATCCTCGAAACAATGTCGTCCTCAGGTCATAAGGCAAAGAAAAACAAAATCTACCGCCAGCTTCAAGACTTGATCGAAAAAGAGTCTTCAAAGGCTTCATTCGCATGTGGCGGTAGCATTTCTATCTCAAAAAGCGCTACTTCCAAAGCCAAAGCCCAGGCTCAGTGTTCGGCGCCTATCAACTTGTTCTAGACATCTGCCACCGACGAACACAAGCTGATCTTGCCTGAAACTTCTACAGAGTCAGCGGTACCGCAGCTGGCAAAGGACTGCACTGTAGCTTCATTTGGTCGGGGCGTGCAAGATGTCGTCGACACGGCCTATCGTCAAGCAGGAAAGCTTGATATTACACAGTTTGCAAGCACTTTCCACCCTGCTGACTTTGGCCTACTCGAAAACATTGAGCAAGTTTTGGTTCCAGATATGGGCAAAAAACCAAAGGACGATACCCATTCCTGAAAGCTCATTGCGGAATTATATAAACTCAATGTATGTTTGTCATTTGCTTTTCTGTTTACAAGTTGGGTGCAACGTACTTACACCGTCTTAGGTGTACTCAGGACCGTCCGGTCATTTCCGTACCCATGTCGACAGTCCAAGGAGTGGAAGCCAGATCGGGTCGCTTGTTGTCTGTTTGCCGGCTGCATTTCAAGGGGGAACCCTTCTCATTCGCCATGGCGGCCGGAATGTCGATTTTGACTGGGCTCCTGACAGTCAATCAACCATACAGTGGGCTGCTTTCTACAGCGATTGTGAGCACGAAATCAAGAACGTTACAGAGGGCCATAGAGTTACTCTCACCTACAATTTACACCTCGTGGATGTGGTAGGTGGCGCAATTAGATTGCCGAAACGAATTGTTGATCCAGACTCACTTCCTCCATATGATCTCATTAGATCCATGATGGAACAACCAGAATTTATGGCTGAAGGTTCGCGAGTTTCTTTTCTTCAAACCTCCCTCTTCTCTATGTGTACTACAAAGTAAGTGCTAACGCATCTCAGGTGGCACACTCGGCATCTACTGCTCTCATGCATATGCACACACGTCACAAGATGCAGCCAGAGCTTTCCCAAGAAACCTGAAAGGGTCCGATCTTGTTATTTACAGCATTTTTCAAGGTCTCGGCTTTGAAGTTTCGGTTCGTCCCGTACTTCAAAACCCGGTTGACTGGGATGACTACTACGAAATGCTAGATGACAGCGAAGAATTCGAGGATGGGAGCGAGAGTGATACTCAGCAACTTGGTACAAGACAAGACAAAACAAAGGGAAAAAAGGATAAGAAGGAGGAGAAAATGAGATCGAAGAGCTTTGTGGGGACTAAGTTGCACCCTCACGGAAATTACGAATCCTACGATTTGACCCCGGAAGAAGAACTTAAAGAGGTGCGGCTCCTCATTTCGGTTTCTATAAGCAGATTTTACTGAAAAAAAAAAAAAAAAAAAAAATTTAGATCAGTAGAAGGTGGCCCAACGACCAGATTGAAGATGTTGTCTGGCTCACTTCTCCCAAACGCTCGAAAACGGCTCTCACTTATCTTGCCTATGGCAACGAGGCCGCGATTGAGTACAAGTACTCATGCGCCGCTATTCTTGTAACCAATCCCTCATGGAAAAGTAGGCAAACCAAGGGTACAAAACGTCCTCGTTCTGGAAATTAAGCGGTAGGGCTTCCTAAATCCTGAGACTGTCTGATCTGACAGCGTTGAGTTGATAACTTGGGATTGAGTCGAATTGCTTTCATGTTTTCCTGTTTCCTTGGACCTATTAAGAGCCATCTTTGCTTTTGAGAGCTCTTGGTCTTTACTTCTCTTGATATTTGTTCTAGATTGCGTTACAAGCCGTCATTTCAAAATCGTTCCAGAATGTCTTTAGCTGCATGAAATTGGTACACCGGTTATTGCTCTACAACATATTTCTTTCTTGCCTTAGAAATCTCGTATGTTTATACACAAGTCTAGTCTTGCAACACACGTGTACAAGCGGATAAACGGTAAGGAGATATATGTGCGTTTTCCATACTATTACTAGGAAGAAATGATATATGATAATTAGATTGTATACCTCTTCATCTTCGATATGTGGGCAGTTCTGATTTCAATTCACTCACTATTTGACAAAGCCGTCAGACCATGGCAATATTATTGCACATTCGATGAAACCCCCTGGTCAAAATTATCAGGCGCAACCCGATTGCACGGAATGCCAGAGCTATTTTGATTGATGATGTTTGCACATTGATAAACCTCCTCCTGCAATGTTGTATTCCACATCGGCAGTCCGAGTGTCTGATTAACCGACTGGAAGGTGACATTATCAAAAGTGATTCCCGGACAAGGCACTGAATCTGCACAATACAGCGAAGCGACGATATTGTATGCCGATGTGCCTGTGATGTTGACCCAGGAGACATCTTCGATCTGTAGCTTGGACGTATTGCATGCACCGCTAGACTCACTATATATGCACTGAGAGATCTGGATAGGCAAGTGGGTATTGATCATTTCAAAGTTACTGAAAGTGACGTTCTTGACCAGACCGCCGCCGCCACCGCCAGAATCGCCGTTCGAGTCATTGTCGACGGGTGTGCCTTGCCACGTCTTGATGTACGCTCCCTCAGTACAGTTTACACACCGCACGCTGTCGAAAGTTACGTTCTCGACGTAATCAGGCCAGTCCGGATATTGCCCAATCGAACCGATAGTCATACCTGTCGAGGCATAACAAGTGACATTTCGCACCAAGAAGTTCGTCGTATTACCTTTTGCAGCGATGCAGTCATCACCATTAGTGATGGTGGCATTTTCAATGAGGAGATTGCTACTCCGCCATGAGTCATAACCATCTGTGTTCGTCGTGTCCCATTGGTCGTCACTTGTAGCGTTGACGAAGAAGTTTGTCAGGGAGACGTTGGTACTCTGCCAGACGAAGGTTGCCCAGAACTGAGGTTGGAGGATGGTGAGGCCGTCTGCAAGAAGGTTTGTGGAATTGAAGAATGTGATACTGATAGGTCGACCGGGCTGGTTGGCCTGGTTTTTGTTTTCGGTGTACCATGTCTGACCATTGCCATTGATCCAACCTCCTTCACCGCGCAAGGTGACATTGGTTCCGCCGAATAACCAGGCTGTTGATTGATTTTGGTATATGACGGAGAAAACATGGGATTTCCAGTAGGGAATATTCGTAGAGAAGCGCAACTCGCCGCGGAGGGAGACGTCACAGTTGATCAAGTTGGTAGTATTGAGCACTGTGTTGATATTAAAGGTATTGTTGGTGAAAATGACGGTACCATTAATCCCGCAGAGGTCAAAGGCTTGGTGGATGGATGGTGCGTCGTCTACTGCCTGGCCATTATGTGTTAGGGCTTCGGGGTAGATTTCGCACGTTGTGCCCTCGTTGACCACATAGCCCAGCACTGCAGGGGCTAGCAGATTTAGGAGAGCGAGGATACGCATGGTGAATTTAATATTAATGAGACTTATTTCCAGCAACGCTATTAGGACTATACGTGCATCATGAGTGAGATACGGGGTATTTAATACATTCTACCAGAAAATCTCCAGGTAGCTACAGCACGATATGCCTTAGAATTCGTTCCATTACGTAGTATTGCATTGGTATAAACTCGAATGCTACATGACCACTCATTTCCTAAACGAGATATCTTAATCCACTTCAACGCACTGGAAAAGTTTCCGAAGTGAAACAGAATCCTCGAAGCTAATGATCGACAAAGCTATGACGCTTTATTGATACCCCGCGGGTACATTTAAGCTTGTTTTTCTATCAATAGCCGTCCAGTGCGTAACCCCGCCTGTCGGCCTTTGAATTCATAGATTTTGGTTGCAGAAACACTTCTAATTATCCAATTAGGTCGCTTCTGTGAAGAGGCCAATTGCCGAATGACTTGTGATCTCCATATACTAGTACAAATCCATGCATTGGTTACGGTCGATTGTGTAAGGACGGTAGAGCGGATTGATTCTACGGATAATGACATAGCCCTAATCCGCATGAGACAGCAAGAAAATGTACACATGAGTCATTTGAGTGCATGATAAAGACTATTACGAGACATGCTAAGAAGCTTATGTTACTTCTCTTCCGAGATATCCGGGATGCATTGCGAGGGAACGCTAGCCCTAACTCCTTGCCTACGTGAGCAGTCCTACAGTACGACAAATCATGTGAAAAGACTTAGCATGCGGTTCACAAGTATCAGCTGTTTACGATCAGAAAGCTAGATAATTCTTATCGATATTAGCCTCTTGTCTCTACTTATATCGCCCACATGTTAGCCGGATTATTCTGATAAACATCCTTCATGCAACTTCTAGGTACGTACTTGTTCTAAACTTGATAATGCTTGTCAAATGCTCAGTCGAATCATATCATTAACATTAGAGTCATTTAATGCATATGGCAATATCTATTTTGGGTCCATAGTTCGGTTACCCGACTCTGAAGCTGCTAGAAAGGATTGAAAATCAATAGACAGAGTCTCAGCATGTAGATTCCTCACCTGTCTATCTGATTTGCCGACTCAATCAATTACTCTGGCAACGTCTAACTGTAGCATTTGGGATTCAATTTTAGATACATCTGCATATTCATATTACCTTACCTCATTCTCGAGGATTTTTCCAGGGTCGACGGCCTAGCCCTAAACGATTGTGGCCGAACTGCCTTTAAATCGGCGATCGACTATACCTTCCTAAATAGGCAATTTTCATCGGAATACCATGACACCTTTGAGCTGTGTCTACCGTCACATATCCCTATAAAATGCCTAGCAATAATCAGCTCCTCTTAATTCGCGGAACAATCGGAATGGGTCATTTTAGTTTCATACTATGTAGCCAACCCAGAGTAGTTTCTTTTCACAGAGAGCTTCTATCACATTCAGAATAAGTCTGGATATACCCATCTGAATCCTAACGTCTATTATACACTAC
This sequence comes from Talaromyces verruculosus, assembly GCA_038993655.1. NCBI lineage: Eukaryota > Fungi > Ascomycota > Eurotiomycetes > Eurotiales > Trichocomaceae > Talaromyces > Talaromyces verruculosus. Next base: position 21,249 of record JBBVQN010000137.1, on the reverse strand, counting down.
ACTCCTCGTGCATGCTGAGAGAGCGATATACCAATTCATTGCCTTGATTTATGATGAATAAACCCAGGATCTAATCAAGCCTCTCTTCTAGAGCTATTTCAGATCATGCTCTCATAGACTCTAGGATAGTCCGAACACCCGCAAAGTCTAGCTCGGTCAAAGTTTCCTCCCATAGCCGTTGTCTCAAAACATTCCCCTCGGGTGTGTATAACATGGCTGCAAACCTATGTATATGGTTAGAGACCGGACGAAGGAAGGTTCATACTATGGAAACATGGGAGCAAACTTACGGATGGATCTCCCAACTCATAAGAAAACAACCATGAGATTCCTTCCCTTTGCTCACCATGGCGTCGATTAGACAGGAAGCTCCAACCTGCGGAGACCTCCCAGCGATAGCTCCCCATGTTCTCATGCCCATTCTTACCAGTCCTAGAACCTCGCGTAGTAGATCTGTACCTTTCACGAAAGCGGGGTCGACGAGATTGACAATAACATCATCGGCGGAGACATAGTCGACAAGATCCCAGAGAAACATATGAGCAAGTAGCTTGGTCAAATTGTACTGTTGTACGGCGCTGAAGTTTCGAGGATTATCAAATGACTGAAACAGAGAAATTCCATTCTTGTTGGAAACTGTTACTCCGAGACTTAGCATGGAGTTGACGATTGTCAAATGCGCGGGTGCTGCGCCCAACACACGCTTAGCCTTGAGAATGGGCAGAAGAAGAACTCCGAGCAGCATGGTCGACAGATAATTGACTTGCAGGCTCTCCTCATGCCCGGTACTCTCGATAATTGTAAAATCAACTTTTCTCACACCTGCGTTGAGAAGCACAAAGTCAATGCGCGGTAGTAAATTTTCCACCTGCCGTGCAAATGTTTGTATTGAATTGTAGGAGGACATGTCGAGCAGCCAAACTTCAATCTTGGCTTTGGGGAATCGTTCACGAAGCTTGGTCGCTGCCATCTGTCCCTTCTCCTGGGAACGCACTGCAAGGACTAGATGTGACAATTTGAGTTTGAGAAGTTGGAGGGCAGACTCATAACCAAGACCGGAGTTACCTCCGGTGATAATGGCCGTCTTGCCTGAGACGTCTGTGTCTGGGGAGGGCCATTGTGGTTTGGCACGGAATTGGTTGTGAAAGAAGATGCTGGCAAATCGAATAGTTGATGGCGGTAGATTTTTAGAGCCAACCATGACCACAGCGTTGTTAGTATTTCGGTTGCTTTAAGTTCCGAGAAGAGAGAAAGAACAACACAGTTAATATTTATACTTGATTCTTCTATATCCCCCCTCCCCGCCCGAGCACATACTACTCAAAAGTTAACCCTAATATAGAGCTAGGCCAGAATAGGAATACAATCTCGGTGGGTCCTCGATCTCAAGAGTGGAGATGGCGCCTTCTCGGCTTTTCGATCAGTTCCACATCTCACGACGACACCGCTCGATCTATAAGATATGGTCTATGTAGAGTATGATGATATTGCTCCACATGATGTTGAATACACGGAATTACTCTTGGATCTATCGCTCCCTTTTAATGATTTCTACTTGTTATACACGGCAGAGAGAATGACCTCCCTATCGCAGGTAGAACCTTCCTGAGCATTGGAAATATCTCAAGAACATTCAATGATGCGTCAGAAACTCCACTGAGTTTAGGCTTTGATCTCAGAAATATCGCCCAGCATGGCTAATACTCAGAATTCAGGTGAGGCGTTCTTAGTCCCTTGAAGTAATGTATGATCCATATTTCAAGGCTAAAGTCTTACTCTTGCATAATGGCGAACAGGACTACAATTCGTAATATCAACAGGAACGGATAAACCTGATCCAGAGCTACGAAAAGTGATCCGGAGCCATGTGATGCGGAGAAAGAATTTAGGAAGGCTACTACCCCCACGGAAGAAAAAGGATAGAAGGCTACATGATGAAACGGATTCATACTCAGACGGAGTACAAACTGTTGTGGCTTCCGGTAGCCCGGTCCCGCGCAAATTTGGCTTTGTTGCATCTGGAATAACCTTTGCCGAGTCGGTAGAATCTGAAGCCGTTGACGTGTTCCTCAAGTGTGAGTTTTCCTGCTGCTTCTTATCTCATCTTGGGTTCCGTAAACCTGGTAGCTCATTGACCCGAGTTAGTTTCCTATATTGCGAAGCAAGTTCTGTTCCCTCTAGAATCGTGCATACTATTCGAAGGAAGAGCCGAATCATGGATAGCCCCTCTCGAGTTCGATCCTGCTTTCCTCCACTGCATGATATTCAGCGCACATTTCTATTTCGATGCGATTACTTCGCGCCGAATTTCGGGTATCACTCCACGCTTGGCTCCGCGGACGTTGCCATATTATAAAAAGACTCTCGACTTTCTACGGAAACGGCTCCCTGATCAGAATCTTGGTGCACGTACTTCTTACACTACTCTGTCCATATTGAATATCCTTGCTTGCCACGCGTATGTGACGGGGGGTTGTGAGACAGCAAAACATTATGTAGAATGCCTGCATAGAATGGTCACGTTGAGAGGGGGCACGAGTTCTTTCGCCGACAATCCGAAGCTTCTAGTCGAAATACTCAAGTATGGCCCCTGTTCCTAATAAGGCTACTTGTTGTGACTTACTGAAACTAAATAATACAGGTCCGACATAAGCATATCACTTCATAGCGGCCTGTCACCCACGTTTTTCAACGACCAGGAGTCCGTTCTACCGTATCCAAATCTTGCATCCTTCCTCGCATCACAAGACCTCGCCGGAATAAACTCCATAGCCTTGTTCGATATGAATGCTGAGCTCTCCCAAGTCTGGAAAAGAATGTCAGAATTCTGTTCCGTAATCAATCTTGCTGCCGAGTCTGATCAGCTCATCACCACCCAGATCTTCCTCCAATCCACGGCTTCAATAGTATATCCCCTACTTGGTATGCAATTTCAGACCAGCTCCGTCGACGAGGCCATCCGTCTCGCTCTTCTCGCCTTTTCGAGTAGCCTCTTCCTTCCCTGGAAACAGCTCGGCTTATCTTATCCTCACCTCAGGTCTCAACTCAAGGCTTGCGTCTTACGACTTGATCCTCAGAAAGCTTCGACAGCACAATTTATATGGATTTTGATGGTCTCGGCGGTTTCCGTCTTTGATTTCAGGGATTACCCTTGGCTACAGCCTTTGTTATTCGTCAACATTAACAGGTGCGATATTCATTGTTGGAGCGCGATGCGGAATCTTTTGAAGTCATTCCTATGGATTGGTATTGTACATGATAGTCCGGGAAGAAGTATATTCGAGTCTACATTCAGATGTGAAGACATTCCCCCTGCTATTGCTTCGACGTCTTCCGTAGGCGTCGCGGAAACTCCCTTCTGAGTCGCTTGCAGGTCGGTGAAAACATAGCGTATTACCAGATTTCCTTACCTCAAATCTTAGAAATGACTGTGACTTTATCACATTACTCTATTGAATGATGACAATGGTGCCATTTGTTAATGACAGTCATCATTTGCCGTAGCCCTATTTGAGATCCACCCAAAAACGGCAATCCGCCATACATTCCCGAAACGGTAATTTTCACCACAAAATCATCATACATCCACATCCTAGTATTTCATCGAATATCCTTGATTATTGAATACTTGTAGCCTTTATCTTTTCAATCGATATTCAACGTGCGTTTAGTACATCAATCGTGGCTTCATACTATATCCAACTTAAGTTAGGGCTTTCCACGGAAACCTTCCGCATCCGGAAGGGAAATCATGATGTTGTCATGACTTTTGATCAATGCAACTGTATATAGGTCATTACTCGTACTTTTTTCCGAATCTCTAACAATTCACGACATTGCTTGATTTGACTTGTCCCTGAAGGGAGCATTCAATTCCTAATCACAATGTCATGAAGGTAGATGTTTGTCGTGGATATTACGAGTTCTTCGAAATTTTTATTGAGGATTAATAGATCAGAACTCCACATTCGTTGAGCTTCAAACTATCCATGAGAGTGTAAAAGGTATAGTCCAGGTCAAGAGTCGGATGCCCTGAAAGTAAACAGAATCAATGGCTACGAAAGTCATCCGCTTCCGGTCATGGTAACTTGATCGAAGTAAGGTGCGAGCCAGGTTTTGATTCTGTAAGCCCATAGACAAAACCCTCAAGTACAGCTTCGGATCATGACGGATAGATTAGAGTTAAACCAGAGTTTCTCTTTGTAGCTGCGAGATGACTGACCTCTCTGTGACACAAACGGTTGTGAAGGGTCATATATAGGGAGCATTCTCGAACTAAATTCGTTCATGAGTTTCTCTTTACAGACTTTATCCTGAAAAGCAATCCCAAGTCATCATGCAAACTCTTCAGTGTTTCGCTCTTGCACTTCTATTCTCCCTTCAAGTCTTAGCCCAGGACGCGGGAGTGACTGTATGGGCAGTCTTCGGCTTCAATGTGCACGGTGATAGCACCCCTGCTGTTCTGTCAGAGCCTAAAATGTTGACCCCATTCGGAGCACGAAGCTTGTACAATGTCGGATCTAATTTCCGTGCTCGATATATCATCGGTGGCTCAGTCAAGGCACAGAATACCTGGGTACAGGACCTCAATCAGCATAAACTAGATCCCGAACAAGTGAGAATCTACTCCACTTCCGAACAGTTCAATGAAGCTTCCGCTCTTGCATTCATGCAGGGACTCTATCCACCAACTGGCGATGAGAATCAGAGTTATACCTACATGGACGATACTTACATCCTGTCGAACGGCACCATAGTCAGCTCTCCCTTGAACGACTATCAGTACCCACGGATCTATGCGAGTAGCTTGGCGGACCCGGGCTCAATTTTTGTTGCAGGTCAAGCAGACTGCGACAAGCATCAAGAGCTGGAGCAAGAGTACCAGGCGAGCTCCGAGTTCCAACGCATTGATTCAGAGAATGCCCAATTCTACTCTGACATGTATGATCTCGCCCTCGAGGGTGTGATGAGCGAAGTCTCCGTAGGCTATGCCCGAGCTGCAGATGTATACGAGTATCTGGAATATAACTACCTGCACAACGAAAGTCTGATGACAGCTTTATCATCGCATGACTTACAGAGGGCTAGGGTGCTAGCGAACCAATACACTTATGCCACCAATGGAAACGTGACTGTTTCAGGTAATGATGACAATGACCGGGTTCGTGCTATTGCCGGACGCACATTATCTCGCCTTATTCTGCAGTCGCTCCTCATGAACATTGAGACTGAGGGATCTGCGTCAAAGATGACGTTGGTGTTTGGAGGTGTTGAACCTATCGTCGCTTTCGCTGGCCTCAGTCAGCTTGCGTCGACAATGAACAGCCAATTTTATGGTATGCCAGTTCTCGGATCCTCGATGATACTCGAACTATTCAGCATGAGCCCAACGTCTTCGGATGTATATCCAAAGCCATCAGATTTATACGTCCGGCTTCTATTCCGCAACAGCTCTTCAAGTCACGAGGGGTTCACGCAATACCCGCTGTTCGGCTATAGTCCTAGCCAGATCGACCTTCCTTTCAACGAGTTCGCTGCCGCACTTGGAGAGTTTATGCTTCCCTCGACAAAAGCATGGTGTGATGCGTGCAATAGCTCTCCAATATTCTGTCTTGGGGCCGCAAACTTGGGTAAGAAGTACAGCAAAAATCATCTAAGTCTAGCTGGTGCTGGTGCTATAGGTGCAGCTATTACTCTTGCGATAGTATTGGCAACTATGGCCATTGCGTGGCTTTGCGGTATGGGCCTGTATCGACGACGAAAGTCACCAGGTCTCGGTGGGTTCAAGGGCGATAGGAAGATGGCTAGCGACCCGGATGTCAGTTTCGCGAATCCGTCAAACGGGGCTTTTCAGAAGATTACGCCTGGTGGAGGCGCAAAGGTCAAGAGACATGAGCGTACCAGGAGCTGGGAAATGAGAAACAAAGATCGGTTGGGCGATCGTGTGTCGCAATTAGATGACGAGAGAGACGACGACGATATCAGCGGCATTACAGAACCGGTGAAATGCCATCAGATTGTGTGATAGTCAGGTAGCAGCCAATGCAATCTTGTCCATCGCGTACGAATAAAGAGTAAAGAGTTCAAAATCTAATCGAGTGAAGTAGATGCCTTAGGAGGTACGCACGTGAGCATCGGGCGTCGATGATGGCATGTGCAAAGCGGGAACATCGTCACTCCTTCCCAAAGGGCTCGTTCCTGCCTGTTTGGGCAACTGAACACGGGCGGGCTTACCGCCGAATGTCCTTCGTTGTTTCTCTCGATGTACGAACGCTCTCAACCATCTTCCCATTCCCATCTCCTCTCACACCATTCATAGATCTTCTTGAGTGTTCCAGTCGCTGAACCCTATCCAAAATCCTTTTTCCATTCTATCATTTTGCCGCGAAACTTTTGAGTATCCGTCGCCACAATGTCGAGGTATAGCATTACCGAATTGGTGGCCTTGCAAGGCACGGGCTCTATTGATATTGGCCAATTTACTATGTATGCACTTGAAAGTAAGTTTATGCCAGGACTAGTAGCAGACTCAAGCTGACAGACACAGACAACCTGCTACGCCGCCAGAAACCCGGATCGACTACCGAGCGTGAGCCAACATCGTCTGGATCGAGACGTGCCGATCGTTCTACGACGACCTCAGACGATTCGTTCCAGAAATTGACTTCCGGCTCCCAAAGTGAGACTCATGACAAAGATTCGGATGACAACTCTGGATTTATCAACTTCTTGAAACGACATACTTCACCGAAACACCAGCGAGTCACTCCAGGCGGCAAAGTCGTTCACATTGACACTAAAGTTCCAGCTCCAGAATTCAAGCCGCCGACCATGAAGAAAAGCGAAGATTGTCCACCAAAGACCGGAAAGAACCCGACGAAGCCAGTCACATCGCAGAAAGCCAACGCAGAAAAGAAGACTTCTCAGAACAGCGGCGAATCTTCGAACTCGAACAGTGTCAGATTCGACACTTCGGGTGAACACGAAAAGCCCGTCAGGGGGCCAGCAGGGGTTCGCATAGGCACTGGCAGTGAGGAAATCAATTCCCAAGTTAGCGGCTTCTATCCTACATGGCAATCGCTGCCACAACTGCAAGTTCCATTATTGGCATCCGACATCTACCGACAGCAATCACTGCCATTGACTCCAGGATTCGGGCCCATATTCCAGGTCATGCAGCCAAGCCAAGACTCTCTTTCAATGGCAGGATATCTCAACTATCCGTCGTTGCTGCTGTCAGATCCGGGTGCATGGTATCAAGCTTCTCCTCTGTCATACATCAACCAAGGCTCAATCCTTCAGAATCTATCACAGCCGCAGACCGCTCCTCTGTTGGCAACCCTTTTGCCAACGGTCGGGAACCAGGGAGCAGTCCTCCCTACGTTCAGCCTACCCGATCCTCATCTGAGCGTACCAAGTACATATGCATTTCTAGGCAATATGACGAGCCAATTGCCCCAACCAATTGCATCATATGCGGGAACACTTCCAACGTACGTGGCTGACCAGAGCACGCAAAGATCGCTCCAGGACGCAGTGAAGGAGTATCAGAGTCTGTCGACACAGCTGGCGAACCTTGACCGATACATGGCTATTCATGTGTTCGAGCTGGGCGCAGAGACCAAGCAAAGCCTAGTCGAGCAGAGACGCAATCTCGTCAAGGACCTGGACATGGCGAGGAGGTACAAGGAGCATCTCGAATCTACTCTCAAGATTCCCTCCACAATTGCTGGAGCAACAGGAGCGGCGCCTATATTTTAGCAGAAGCCGTATCAAGAAGCGCCAATTATCCCATACTTATCACACCCGACCGAATAGCGTCCGTATTTCGACCCGAATTCGAGGTAGCTTGGAGGCTTTATAACGATGTCGTCGTATTCATCAAGCATAGAGAGGCTCAGGTGAGCGTGTTAAATAGATAGTCGATATTTTGTATAGACGATCAATGGAACATCAATATGCTTGAATCACTGATGTCGATTGATGTAGGCATTGTACTACGTAGTAGTACTAGGTGTTTGTGGTGGCAATGGTTGCATCCCGTGCAACGAATGGCGCCATAGCCTGCATAGCGGCTACCAGCGGTCTCCCTCCATTGTCAATGCATGGAAGTATTCTATGTACGGGATAGAACCGTGGCTGTGGTTTGACCTTGCCATAGGTATGATTTGATTCGGCGACGAGTCCGACCGCAAGCCGTTCCATGCTTTCTTTCTCCTCTGGAGGTGGAGTCAACGGTCAAGCCCATGGATTGAATCAAGAATTAAGAATATTTTAGCCGCGCGTTGCAGTTTTGAAATTGAAATCTATATCTGTCAATGCAGATTTGTTTGGAGAGTCTGCTGCTTTACAATGGTACTCTGTACGACTCGATGTTACGCACATTGTAGTCAGTGGCTGAACGAAGCGTGGCAGCAGGAACAGGAGGGAAAACGGCCTAGACACAGACACAGCCTGGCCTGGCCACCCTTACGGCAATACGGCGGGTTACATCTGCTACTGTTGCTTCTGGCTTACTAAAAGTGGTAACAATGGGACCTGATTACCATACGTTACAGCACTAACTGTTAACTTATCGCTTGGAGGCGATAAGCGGAATGCCGCGTCGAGGGATTCATGTTGCGATGGCTAGAACTTGTAGAAATGTCTCTTCACGAAAACTTCCAGACGGCCTAAATGCTGATCTGATTGTTCTTAATCATTCAATCTCATATTCCTCTGCATACTTTCTCGATCTGATGTGTCCTGAATGTTGACCAGTTACTGAGACAGCCCCGAAGGACCCACCCTTACTTACGTCTGCGCTTACTCCACTGCCGCTCTTAGGCCCCGTTCGTTCGTTCCTCTCTCGTTCCTCTCTCGCTCTCCCAGTCGCTGCTCGAGTTGCCCACACTCTCTCCTCTCCTCACTCACTCACTTCAAGTGCCCTGCCATCTCCTTAACTACAACAATCTTTCTTGTTGCTATACTTCACGACATTCTTTCGATTTGCCAAACGATATACTGTCTTTCGCTTCCATGCTCGCTTGCATTTGCCTGTAACCTGCCGCGCTCTGGGCGACGCTGGGACTCGGGTCCGTTGTATCAGTTCCTCGCCTCATCCCGGGCTTGTTACCGTGATATTATTTACTCGACTTATATCAGCGTCAGCGGCTTATCAAGCAATTTTCCGACCGACCCTATATTTTCGCCCAACTTCCAGCTTGAGAAGGATAACATTCAATAAGCTGGGAGTCACTCTTCCGAATAATCCGCCGTATCCTCCACAATGACGCAGTTATTCACCTCTTCACATCCCTCTCCCGTGCCGTCTGAGAAACGCAACTTCCATGGCCTTTCGCTGTCCTCCAAGAAACATAACAACAACAATGTCAACAACAGCAGTAATAACACGGAATCCTCGACGAATCACTTCCCGTCTAAGATCAAGAACTTTTTTCGCATCAACTCGTCGAGTAGCAATGTAGGGACGAACGGCAACGGTTCGGATCGAGAAGCAAAGGACAGCAACAGTTCCAATACGAGTCTCCCAAAGAATGATTCAAAATCAAATTCCAAACAATCCCGGTTCTTGCCTACTATCGGCCGCAATCGTTCAACTACCGTTGCAAGTGAAGGCAATCCGTTAGACGACAGTCTCTCCCCGACGGCTCAAGCCAACCCCTACTTTGCTCACCAGGGCCATCCCGCCCTTCGACATCGCAATGACGGTTCTCTTCCCTCCACACCACCCGATGTACCCGAATTACAAGTGCAGGGAATTCCCGCGGTCGATCAAGCCACTACTGCCGGCAAGGAAGAATTAGCACGCAAGCTCCGCCGAGTGGCCTCTGCACCGAATGCCCAGGGACTTTTTGCCGATGACAAATCCGGTGAGCGGCCAAAGACAGCAGAATTGGGTAAAGAACCATTGGTAGCGCAGGGAGGAAACCAGGCTCAAGTTGGACTTCCGGATGCTTCTGATGAGGCACTCGCTGTTCCAGGCATTGGACCAGATGGAAAGGTGCCTCTGCCAGGTCAGATCAGAGTAACGTCGTCTGGCGCGTTCCGGAGAACATACAGCTCGAATTCCATCAAGGTGCGCAATGTAGAGGTTGGTCCAGGCAGCTTTGACAAGATCAAATTGATTGGTAAAGGAGACGTTGGCAAGGTCTATTTGGTCAGAGAAAAGAAGTCTAACAGGCTCTACGCCATGAAAGGTGGGTTTATTATGATATTTAAGAAAGAGAAAAACACTGACTTTGAACAGTGTTGAGCAAGAAGGAAATGATCAAACGTAACAAGATTAAACGAGCGCTGGCCGAACAGGAGATCCTAGCTACGAGCAACCACCCTTTCATTGTGACGCTATATCACTCTTTCCAATCAGAAGACTTTTTGTATCTGTGTATGGAGTACTGCAGCGGTGGAGAGTTTTTCAGGGCTTTGCAGACTCGTCCCGGAAAATGCATACCTGAGGATGATGCTCGATTCTATGCGGCGGAGGTGACGGCAGCCTTGGAATATTTGCATTTGATGGGCTTCATTTATCGTGATCTCAAGCCTGAGAGTGAGTTGATCTTACGAAACCGAAGGGAAATGAGTTTCAAAGACTGATAGAAACAGATATTCTTCTTCACCAATCCGGTCACATCATGTTGTCTGATTTCGATTTGTCAAAACAATCAGGACCAGGAGGGGCGCCAACGATGATTCTAGGACGCAATGGCAATGGTCCGGCGTCTTTCCCCACGATCGACACAAAATCATGTATCGCCGACTTCCGAACAAATTCGTTTGTTGGAACAGAAGAATACATCGCACCTGAAGTGATTCAAGGGTGCGGTCATACCAGTGCCGTCGACTGGTGGACTCTGGGAATTCTGATATACGAGATGTTATATGGTACCACACCGTTCAAAGGCAAGAATCGTACCGCCACATTTTCCAATATTCTTCGAAACGAAGTGCCGTTCCCTGAACATAGTGGTGCACAACAAATCTCCAGGTACGTTCCCTCTGAAGAAAAGATATTTGTGTTATACGATTAACAAGTTCCTAGTTTGTGCAAATCTCTTATCCGAAAACTACTCATCAAAGATGAAACGAAACGCCTTGGAGCAAGAGCAGGTGCCTCTGATGTCAAAACACATCCATTTTTCCGAAACACATCTTGGGCTTTGATCCGACATATGAAACCACCCATGATCCCTCATCAAGGACGCGGCATCGACACGGTCAACTTCCGTAACGTCAAAGAAAGTGCCAGTGTGGATATTGGAGGTTCGACAAATAAGATGCCAGGCGTTCCATTAGATTCGGGTCTTGCTACTCCTGGTGGTGAAATTGCCGATCCGTTTGAGGAATTCAACAGTGTGACTCTTCACCATGAGGGTGATGAATAACTTACCACGACATGGTTCGACGCTTCGACCCTTCGCCTGTTTCTTTATCACAACGTCGAATGTGTTTACAGAAAAGTTCCTTGATGACTGCAACTATAACGACTACAATATCGGGATTCGTGCGTTTGAAGCTTATAGGGGTTTATGGTGTTTACGGTGTTTGTTTTATAAGTGGCCTGGATTGACCAAACGACCTCGCGAATTATTCGCTCTTTTGCATTGCATCTATCTGCTTGATGATGTTTCCAATAGGAATCTGTTCTGTTTTAGGGGGCCTGTCTATCGAGTTTCGTCCTTTTGCATGTATTGGGGATATGCGTTCTTTTGTATGATGTCCATGTATTTGGTGATATATCACACGCGCACACGAGAGCATTACAGGGATGAGAAATATACATTATTGACTGTTGTCTGAGACCTTTTAAGTATGCCACTAGTACAGCGAGTAGGGTAGGTTTTATGCGAAGTTGATTATACGAGGAATATTTGAAGCAGATTGAGGTTATGCCGAAGTTCAATGAGTTGGCAAATCTCATTTCCACGCTAATTGTATGTGTAGTCGTTCGTTTCATGTCAAGGTCATATGGTAGATGAAATTTCTAGCGAAGCTCTCTACTTGAGGCGTGGACTGGATGTCTCCAATTTCCATGTTCCCCACCTCGACCGCGGGGATTCGCGTTTAATTGTCAACACCAAACAGCACGAGCAACAAACAACATCCTAATAACTCCAACACTCTGCGGGCCTGATCCTAGGAACACGACTACAATCATTCAGTACGCTACCAATCGTACTGAAACCCAACCCACAAGCGCCCACGAAACAAATCCCAACAACGAATTTGACCATCTAAGCAAATCAATATCTATCCGTTAGTTACAGCAGAAACTTCTACAACGGCAAGATGAGCAACCTTCGAAGCACAACTCCCTCCAGAGATACCAGCAACACCAGCGGCAACGAGAACAATCCCCTCCTCAGCTCATCGGGCGGACTGGTCAGCGAACTCGAGCAGGAAGTCCTCGATGAATATGCGCGGTTACTCGAGAATGTGAATAAGGTAATCCCCCGTTCCCTTCCCTTCCATTCTTCCCTCAGCAAAGAGCTCTAATGCTGACCTGTTTCGGTGGATGTAGCTAGGTGACGCCCTCGCCAATCTCGCGGACAACCCTGCATCCCTGACACTAGACGGCCTGCGCCTCCTCGAACGCAAGACGGCGACTGTGTATACGCTGCTGAAAGCGAGTGTTTATAGTATTGTGTTGCAGCAGCAGATTATTAATGATGGTGAAGCTGCTGCTAGTGCTGGAGGAGCGGGAGGAGCGGGGGATGGGGGTTATGGGTATCAGCATGACGAGTCGGGGATGCAAGGTGGTGATGGAGATACAGTTATGCGATGATTTCTCATGGAGTGGAAAGTACGAAATATCATGGCAAGTGAGGAACAGGACGCTCGATTGCTTCGGAGGATGAAGGAGCCAAGACGGACCCAAGATTGCGGGCTTGGATATGCCAGCATGACTGTAAGACCCATACAAGGCAAATGTCGGCCACAGTCCCCTCCAGAGAAAACTGTGCCAGAGGCGCCATTGGATGTCAGCAGACTCGGCACGTACTACACTACGAACATGGTTCGATGAGCACCGTGCGAATCAGAAGATGATTTGAATACCGATGCATGGCTTGTCTGTTGTTATGGCACAGCATACGACTAGTGACGGATTCGCAATTATATATATCAAGACACTTGACATAGAGCTACTCGTCAAGCTACTTTCGTCGGCGTTTAGAGGTAGAATGATGATTGATGATAATTTTATACGCAAATAATACAGCAATGAAACGAAATACACTAATCCAACAGATATATATAGTACATTTAAACTCTTCCGGCATAATACACCTTTCGTACATCGACGAGCTTCCTTCCCCGAGCGCGCGCGATCTCTTCGGGGTCTTTCTGGGTTGTCAACGCCTCGTAGGCTGCTTTGACAGTGTTCATGGGGTTGCGAGATCGTTCGACGCGAGCAGCTAGGTCGTGGATACCGGCTGCACGAGCCATTTCGTAGATGAGATGTTGGCAACGGAGACCGAAGCCTATTAACCATTAGTACGGATTCACAAGCGGGGCAGAAAAAAAGAGAACATACCTGGAGGACGGTTCATAAGTTTCAACTCAACAGCTCCAACCTTGCCCTTGACATCTCCAAAGATCGTTCGGTTCTCGTAGCGAAGGATAGGCTGCATGTTTCGAATAGCTCGGTATCTCGACTGCGTCATCGCGTCACTCGCTTCTTCGGATTTGGCCTCGCCAATACCCAACAACCCATCACCGTTGCCAGCGACGGAGAGACAGTACTGTCGACGCACTTTTCCAAGACGAGTCTGGTTGACGACTGCGTGCGAAACCAGTGTCTTGACTTTGAGGCCTCTGATCTTGTCCAGGGAATATCCAGTAGACTGCATCAATCTCCTCAAAGCATCCGTAATCTCCTCATTGGCTTTGTTTCCGTCCTTCTTCTTTCCAGAAGTAGCTTCTGCATCTTTCGCAAGTCCCCTAGTAAGAGTCTCACCTTCCTCGAAAATATCCGGTACAAGCGCAGTGCTGGGGTTCCGCTCATTCTCCTCTTTGCCCTTTGTCAAGCGCAAGTTTTCTGTAAATCGCACCCAGTCCGCGGCTGTAGCGTTGTCGGGCATTTCGGCGAAGAATTTGCCAAAGTCCTCTGCGAAATCATCTTCGGATTTGAGAGTGGCATGCCAATCAGAGTTCGACTCTGGGGCCCGAATGTGCTTGTCAATGACGGGCTCAATCGTGGAAAAGTCATCGAGATAATGCAGTTTGAAGGGATCTTTTCGAATAGCGAATTGTTCGGCGAGGTCTTTGGGGTCAATGGCTTTCTCGCCTGCGAGGATAGCAGCGAGTTGATCCTCCGAGTATTCCTGGGAGAGGCGTTCGAGCTCTTCCTCGGTATACGGCTGGAAGTCATATCGCTTCACGCTGTTCTCAATCTCGTTCACGGTCATATGTTGTTTGGGTGCCTTTGGCTTACCCACGGACGAGTCTCGAGCATAGAGGGCTGCTGCTGCATGGAATTGTCGTCGAACTGGCACGCGAGCTCCAGCTCTGATTATGGGCGTAAAGCTGCAAAACAGGCATTTCGCCGGTTGTAAGACACTCATTGTGAGCCACAGTCCCTTCGACCCGATTCCGAGCGAGTTGGGGAAGGGTCTGCAATGGATTGAAGCGATTGCTCACAGGTTGTTTGTTCTGCTGGAGACGCTCTGCTGTACCTGTTCGGGAGAGAACAAATTCTCCTGACCGCCGGGGCTGCATCGGCCAATCACGTGTCTCCTTTTCATGCTTAGTCTTCATCTGCCGCAATTCACAATTTTTTCCTTGGTACGATCAATTCGAAAAGTTTACGGTCCTCTCTCTTTTCCTTACTTTACTTGCTGTGGTATTCAATGCTTTGAATCCAATGTTCAAGCCCCGCCCCAGCATACTACACCGTTCACTACGATTTCAGTCCCCCCGAGCTACCGCTTTTGTCCGATTTTACAGCACTTACTATCAACAAGACGATGCGACTTTAGATCACTCTCAGGACAAGATAGGATTATACCTACGAAATATAGTGCGAGAGAACAGAATGAAGCAAATCAACTCAGGCGGTAAGCGCCAGCAAAGAAAGAAGAGAAGGATTGCGCCGGAGGATCTATGGGATGCGGGCGAGCATGGAGAAAAAAACCTACAATTGGATTGTCAGCAGTTACTTGAGCGAGAACGTCAACGTAAGGGCGAGGATGAACAAACCCCGGCGGACAACACGACTACGAAGAAGAATCTGCCAGAACCGTTTACCGAGATTGAACTTACCGTATCCGAGATATCTTCTGGAGGCGACGGACTCGCCGTATCAGAAGATGGGAATCACGTTTACGTCGTGCCGTTTACAGTGCCGGGCGACAAAGCACTCGCCAAAGTTGTCAGACATAATCCACAGGCTGGCTATTCAATAACAGACTTTGTGAAGGTCATCGAACCCGGCCCTCAAAGAGATGATACCCAGATCAAATGCCAATACTTTGGCAAGTGCTCGGGTTGCCAGCTCCAGATGCTGCCATACAAGGATCAACTAGAGCACAAGAAGAGAATCGTGGAGAAAGCATATGCCAATTTCTCCGGCTTGATCCCCGAGGTCGTACCCAAAATCGGCGACACATTCCCCTCGCCGCTCACATATAACTATCGCACAAAATTGACACCGCATTTTGGAAAAGCTAAGCGATCTAACAAGTCAGAAGATTCCTCGACACAGGAATTGGAAGTTCCTCCCATTGGTTTCAATATAAAGAATCAGACTAGAACTATGGATATCGAAGACTGTCCATTGGGTACGGACATTGTCCGGATAGGTCTGAAGAAGGAGAGGAAACGAGTTGCGGAGACTATTGCGGGATTCAAACAGGGTGCAACGATCCTCTTGCGCGAATCGACGCAACGCATACCGAAGTCCGAGTTCGACGAGAGCAAATACACCGATTCCGAGGAAGTTATATTGAAGAAGGACCATCCAGAATACGTCGAAGAAAAGCGATACGTGAGAGAGAACAATGGTTTTGTGGCCGAGTGGATAGACGACTTTGAGCTCCGGACCAAAGCCGGTGCATTCTTCCAGAATAACAACTCCATCCTCTCCGGTTTTACGGAATTCATGCGCCAGAACGTGCATTCAAAGGAAGTAAAAGAAGGCGAAAAGCCCATCAAGTACCTGATTGACGCCTACTCCGGCTGTGGCTTGTTCACAGTAACACTCTCTAAAATGTTCAAATCCTCTCTCGGCATCGACATCGACGTACACTCGATCGAAAATGCGCGCGAAAACGCCAAATTAAACAACCTGCCCAACACAGGTTTTGCAGCCGCCGACGCAACCCTCCTCTTCCAAAAAGTCCCTTATCCACCTGATGAGACCCTAATCGTCATCGACCCTCCACGCAAAGGCTGCAGCAAAGACTTTCTAAGACAATTACTCGAATACGGCCCTCGACGTATCGCCTACGTAAGCTGTAATGTGCACACTCAAGCTCGCGATGTTGGTTATTTGGTGCAGAATGATTCGCCGAGTGGTGTTCGATATGAGATTGAGAGTATTAGAGGGTTTGATTTTTTCCCTCAGACGGGACATGTTGAGGGTTTGGCGATTTTGAATAAGGTGCAAAAGCCTGTTGATGCTGAAGTTGCTGTGCTGGCTACTGAGTCGAAGACTGAGGATGCTGCTGCTACCGTATCGATTGAGAAGGAGGTTTGATAGATAGCTTCACATGCTAATCGGAACTGAGGCCATATTCTTCATCCTTTTTTGTAGATTCTGACAGTCGATATTTCACACTTGCATACTGGACAAGGCAGATAGGAGTCCCTACAGATACTGTCTATCAAGTCGAAACAAAACCTCATTCATTGAAACTGCTATATACAGCGCTCTAGCTACAAGATCCATTCGTGATAACAATCCATCCCCTCTAGCACTCAATATACCGAATTTTACAACAGCCGTTACATACGAGTTGCGCCATCATGTCGTACACGCGAAACAGAACCGAATGCCAGTATATTAAGCGCCTCCTGGACCACCAAGCAGAGCAAATCTTCGCACAATACTGGGTCCGATTTCATCGTACTCGGCCTTGGTGTGGCAGTAGCTGCGGAATTCTGGTGTTTGACCGAGCAGACTTCCTCCGAACCAAGGACCGTGTCGTTGACGTTTGTGAGTAACGACCTGCACTTCCAATCCGCCACTCTTTGCGCCACCGCTGCGGGCCTCAGATGCGCGGATGCGGGCGTCTACCAGGTGTCGAATATCACGTTGCAGACGACGGCCAAAATCCTTGTACAGAGTAGAACCACCAGAGAGAACGATGTTCTTGTACAGACCTCTCCTCACATCGATGGGGGAAGATTGAATCACGCCGTCGACAACGGTTGGTAGAGGCGTAAGGAAGTCTGACGAGTAAATCTCGGGGTTGAAGAAGATTTCAGGCGCGAGGAAACGTTCGTAGCCGACATCGATCTGGATTGAGCGTCCGTTGGGCGCCGTCACGGTGTGCTTGAGGAAACGGTCTGGCTCACGGTCGTAACGAGCGAATTCCTTCACGATATCCGGGCAGACGTAGCAATATTCTTCCTTTACTTTCTCGGCTGTCTTCAAGCTGCTATCCGGCTCGCCGCGGTCTCGGAGCAAGCTCTGGACGAAATAAGTGATATCTCTACCGGCAATTGGGATACTCTTGATCGAGGAGCCAATAACGTAACCTTCGGCAACGGGGATGACATGGGTAACACCATCACCAGAGTCGATAACGGTACCAGTAAGGGATCTATCAGTCACTTTCGATGACGTCCATGAGGCCGCCAAAGCTAGGACGGCTTGCACGGCAATATAAAGACCTGCACAGTTGAAGGACTCGAACATGATTTCGGCGGTGTTCTCTCGGTTCTCGGGCGGGTTCAGAGGCTATATCATCATATCAAGTATTAGTAGATAACATCTTTGAACTAATGTCCGGGGTCATACTGGTTCAGTAAGCAAGAAGTAGTGATCTTCAGGTTCCACGCGGAGATACTTGAATATCGAGTTTGACCAGAAACGTTCCATATGATCCCAGTTCTCGATTTGACCGTGTCTGATTGGGTAATGAATGCCATATCCCGGTCCGTTGGCAGCGGAGAGTGCCTCATCTCCAATGAAAAAGTCCAAATCTTCTGTACCACGCTTTCCGGCCAGATGGCCGCCGCCGCCGCCTCCTCCGCCTAAGAACGAAGGTTTGTTCGCAACAGCCGGTCGTCCAGAAGCTGCAGCACCTCCACCCCCTGCAGCCTTTGTCGCAATTGCGGTAGGGAAAACAAACGAGGGAGAATCGTTACCGGCGAAACCTGGTCGGGCGTCAGAATGCAATGAGAGCCAAAGAACCATGTGAATATCTACCGATCTTGGAATATCCAGTTCCGCTAGAAAGTGAACGATGTTAGATTGTACCATCCTGGAGAAGACCGGATAGTGTGGAGCTGACGTACTTGTCCATGACAACGGCTGGTGTTTGGGAAGTCATATTGAGACGTGTGCCCCGTGTCGGAGCAACTCAATGCCACGCAAAAAGACTAAAGAGAAGAAACGAAGTCGCAATTCAACGATAAGCAAAGACTTTATGATGGAATTCAGCTACCTGGTATGATCACCAAGTAAGGCGCGGGGTCAGCAAGCTTCCAGGCAGACAACGGAAGCACCACTAGGAAGGCCAACAAGCTGAAGGCGGTCAGCTCGATGCCAAGAAACCGGGACAACTTATCAAGCACATTTTTGGCCACGATTCTCCTCGAATATAAAGACCGGTTGGGAGATAGCACGACTGGGCATTACTCCAACTACTGAGTATACCGTGAGGTCCTCAGTTATCCCATCACCCATCTTTTACCCGTCAGTCTTGCTGTCCCCATAGATATTCTGCTCGGGTACCTGGATTTCATTTTTTTACGTATATTGAATGATCAACTGATCAAACCTTGGAAAGATTGTGCTGATGCATTGAATGTGTAAAGTCTCAAATTTGGAGCCCTCTTAGCGATGTGCCAGGCCATCAGTATCTCATTTGGTAACTATCTTCAAACCTTATACAAAGTATGGGACGGTGGATTGTGGTCTGAAGTGGTGAGGCTTTGATGATCAGACGTCTGATATCAAAACGGGACTGCTGGTAGAAATCTTTAAGCTGTCAAATTGTTGGGAAACGACAGTGCAGAATGAAAACATTAAAGAGATATATGTTCACTGTGCTGCTGAGCTCCTGCCTCTGTGCTGGTCGGCAACAAACAACATTGAGATAGGGAAGGAGCGTCATTCACCTGCTGCCAGGCCTGACTTCCTTCCCTCCCTGCAGAGCCTCTCCTCATCTTTCTCTGGCATCTCTTCCAGTCCTCTCTTTTCTTCTGCCATTACCTATCATCAACTGCATCCATCTTCTGTACGACTGTCCAAGTTGAGCACTGCCGCTCATGAACAGACGAGCCACTTAGTCTTACCCAGTATTCTTACTATACTTCACCATCATTCTCTTTGTCTTTCACTGATTTCCTTCGGAGACTTGATACACCCTTCGTCTGCTTCACTTGGCAACATCACACCTCACTCATATTCCTTCTGCGTCGAGTGGTATGTCTCTGTTCCAAAACAAGAACTGCTGACAGCATCAACAAACCTCAACTGACCTCCGACTTCCCACTTGCCAGTGCCAACCCCCCGCACTACGCCTATAACCATCGGTCCTGGGTCTACATCTACATATTCGCGCGATTATCCCATCAGCGTTGTACCACATTTGTTGTTAGGCAATTGAGCTCTAAACCCATCCGCGGACACCATGTCACGCCGTCCAAGAGAAGCAGGCGACATTTGTGCCATCTACGTACACGCAGGTGCGGGGTTCCATAGCTACCAGAATGAGAAAGTGCATCTTAAGGCCTGCAATGAGTAAGTGATCTTTGAGCAACCAGTCTGTTTTCATTCAAGACCTTGAGCTGACTGAAATAGTGCCGCCAAAGTTGCAATGAGCATGCTCAAAAATGGGGGCTCTGCCCTAGACGCAGTCGAGATAGCCCTCAGGTTGATGGAGGATCGAGAAATCACCAATGCTGGATATGGAAGCAACCTCACGGTCGAAGGCAATGTCGAATGCGATGCAACTATTGTAGATCATCTGGGGCGCAGCGGAGCAGTTGGAGCTTGTTCTCGTAAGTGACCTACCCTTCCATAGCATCACACAACTACGAACCCAATACTGACCATGACAAAGATGTCCGAAATCCCATATCTGCAGCCCGTGCTATTCTCGATGCCCAAGACAAGCGACTGTCTTTGCAACGGGTACCACCAAACTTCCTCGTCGGCAAGGGAGCTACTGAATTCGCGTACCTACGCGGTATACCTATAGTAGAAGATGATTTCTTGGTTTCTCCAACTGCCAAGGCTCGATGGTTAAGGTGGCAGCAAGAAGTGGAAGCAGCCAGACAGGAACAAGAAGCTCGGAGCGTAGCACAGACTACTGGAGAAATCGTACATATGGAAACTACTACCAGCTCTGTCAGCTTCTCGACAACGGTCAATCCTGCAATGCTTATGACGCCGCCTTCGGATCTCCACGAGACTGCGCCCTCGAAAGAGCAAGAAGCAACCGTCGCCCTCCCCGAGCCTACACTAGTTCCGACGGACGGCGCACACCATACAAACGAGAGCATAACACTTCCACCCAAGCAGACAGGCGATGCCACAAAGGACAACGTGGACATCATTACTGATACAATAGGCGCTATTGCTGTTGACTGCTATGGTAGGATCGCGGCAGGCTCGTCATCTGGTGGGATTGGCATGAAACACTCTGGACGGGTGGGGCCAGCAGCCCTGGTAGGCATCGGTACAGCCGTAATCCCTGAAGATCCACAGGATCCAGAGAAGACAGCCGTGGCTACAGTCACATCCGGAACAGGCGAGCATATTGCGACGACTTTGGCTGCGAACACCTGTGCTAGTCGAATTTACTATAGCGACCGCAGAGACGAAACTGGAATGACGGAAAATGTCACCGAAGAAGAGGCAATCAAGTCCATGGTAGATGTAGACTTTATGGGTGAGTATTGATGTCTTTTGAGTTTCGAGCAGATTTTGACTGGCTGTTAGGACATCCAAGCGTGAAGCACAGCCATTGTGAAGCTGCAATTGGCGTCATGGCTGTAAAGAAGACAACAGACGGGGTATATCTATTCTTCTGTCACAATACCGAGTCTTTTGTATGTCTTGACCATGATCCCCCC
>JBBVQN010000136.1:0-37031 GCA_038993655.1 Talaromyces verruculosus | reverse complement strand
CCAAATGTCTTACAGTCAGGGGGCCTTTAGACCCGCTCATCTCCCTAGAATTCGCCGGTCTTGGCCAACAATATTACCCTAGCAAAATACATCTGCCGTACGACTCCATGGATGATAACTCGGTTAATTTTCAATTCCAACCCACATTCAAGGGTCTTTATAGGCCTCCTTTTTATTGCGTGTTTTACCCAATCAGTCTGTCCGTTGGCCAGTACAAAAGAAATTCCTGTTAACAGAGTTGAGTGTATGGTGGGTTGATAGAACCTATGCAATATCTGTCTTTGGGCCGTATTGACTATCCATAATAGAGACTCTGTGGGCTTAGTAGGTTACCTGCGCAGTCACAGGCCCACTTGACAATCGAATTCAATATCTTGTTGATTGGTCTTCATTAAAAGGAGAATCAAGATGTAGTGACCATCAAGAGTATGCAGATGCGACACTCATGTTCGTTGTCCTCCGCACGAAGCCCTTGGTCGGTTGGAGCATTCGTGGCGGTGAGTCTCTCAGCCCGATTTTTACGTATTTAATAAGCCAAGTGCTAATGTGAGACTGATAGTCAGCCAACTCTCACCCATTAGACGAATATTCTCATTCCATCTCTTACCCTTTTTTTGTCTCCTTTGGCTTGATACTCCTACTTTCTCATTCCGATCAGCTTGCACGCTTGTCATGCTTAAACATGCGTCTATTGCCAATCTCGGAGTCGTGGCCGTTTCAATTGCCAGTCTCATATGCTTGGCCTGTGTTTTTGTAAGCTGTTCTTCTACTTCTGCAACACCAACAGACTTATACTTTATGGAGGTAAGCTAGAATGAGTGACCGGGCAGAAATAGCGACTGATTATGGAATAGATGAATGTGAGCGGGGTCTCGAGCAAATCGGAATCGATCCTGGTCAAACGTTCTTCAACACCAAGCTTATTGGGATCTGTCTCCTCAGCTGTCGGGAGCGCGGCAGATGCTGCGGAGAGCGTTGCGGGAGCGGCAGAGGGCGCTGTCAGTACCGTTGAAAGTGACATGACGGAGTTTGAGAAAGATTCGCCTGACTTCTACCTCATCGGTCTCCGCAGTTATTGCGCGGGGACGTACGACAATGGTAACCGCCACGTCACCAATTGTTCTTCGCCCGAAATTTCGTTCACATTCAACCTCACCGAGTCTCTTCATCTCCCTAGTGCATGGGTGACAGCGCTGTTTCCCGCGTCTGTGGATAAGGGGCTGTCCCTTTTCAGTCAGCTCTCCCATTGGATTGTTGCAGGCTACGTGTTGGCGGTCGTTTTGATATCACTTGAGATTTTTCTTGTCGGCCTTGGGGAACTTGTACCTCTACATCGATTTCTGGCGGGAATTATATCCGCAGTAGGTCTATTCCACCAAGCATCTCATCGATATCTTCATTGACAAACGCAGGGTGGAAGCGTCTTCTTGTTGTCATCCTCCGTCAGCGCAACGGTTCTATATGTCACTATTGCCAACATCCTTGATGCGGTGGGGGACAGTTGCGGAATAAGGGTAAGGATTGGAGCTCGTCTGCTGGTGACTACATGGCTGGGCTGTGCTTTTTCTCTGTTGGGCACAATCATCATCTTCGTCGCTGAGTGTTGCTCTTGCTATGGAATGTTGGGCATTCTCTAGTCCAGATGTTAACCGCATTGATACCGGATACCTGCAGAGGCAACAAAATGATAGGCTAGCATTGTGGCTAGGGTGAGAACAATCTCTGTACTCGTCAGTAAAGGAGTCATGAAAGCTTAGACATAGTCTTGCTCCGTCAGTGCGAGATTAGGAGAAATGGATTGAATATTCGCTTTGGAGTCCCTGGAGATATTTGCAGAGCAGACAGCATATTACAAGCCTGAAGAATGTCACAATGGTTCGCAGATTGTATGTTTCCGTTCCACCCTGTTGTCTAGCATTACTCGATATCGCCTCTCGTTGCCCTCCACGCTATATCGTCGATTCAAGACTTATATGATGCAAAAGGACACGATTTTGGTGGCCATATAGGCATCTTGAGCATGCTGAGCACGGTGCGAAGGACATGAACAAATTGCAGAACACAACCGTACCGTGATTAGTCCTAATAAGGCGCGCATTGTTAACTACAGGAAGACTTTAGCACAAATCCAAATCAAGAACATTACAATATAGATCACTTAGACGTAAGCCAACTTTGCATTTAAGGTAGCGTATGTTGGTGGAGGGGGAGGGGGAAGAATTGGAATTGCATGGGGTTTGCTACCGATGACTCAGAGCGTAGGGGCTATTAGACCGGCTCTTAACATGGGCTAAGTTGGGAGTATAGATTCTAATCGCAATCGTCAGCATAAGGTAAAGCTAAGCCAGACCTCTACGTCCTAAAAGGCCGACAGACAGATCGAAACTACAGCGATTGCCGCGGTACATATAGACGCCGTTTTCGAATTCTTGTTCTCAGGAAGGATCCCAGCTTTACATGCTTTACATTGAAGTGTTGGCACGGTCTATCCAGATTTGGAATACATGAAGGACCCATGATGAGATTGGGACTATAGATACGGGGTCACGCAGAGCGTCTTGCTGTCGCGCCGGTGGTAGACTTCTATGTTAACCAGCAACACTCCCAGAATGAGTGGTTGAAGGCTGGGTTAGACGGAATCAAGGGGCCACTACGGATGTTCTTCTCTCATTGAAGGAATTCAATATGACGATAAGCGCTCATATCAACAATTTTTACTAGTAGAGCCAGGTCACCGGTTCCGCTCATGCAGTGGAAGAAAGAGTCCTGCTAGCGTTAGAGCCTGATCCAGCATACTCCGCGGGACTCACTCGAATAATTTCCTCCATCGCGATATTTCTCAGCTTCTGAGGCATAGATTGTATATGTGCGCTCCACTTGAACTCCGATCCCTTTTTAGCAAGCAGGTCGTCGACGATTGATGCCAAAGACGATAATTGCAGAACGGTAGGGTCTTGTTCCGAGATTGGCACCTCGCAGCATTGCTCTGCTCCCGCTATGAGGAACACGCAGTCAGCCTTGTGTTTCACATGTTCATCACCCTATCGTTATGGCATACCGATCTTCACACTCCCGGTTCTTGTCAATAAAATGCACTCGGGGGTTAGTGCGCTGAGGGCGCGACCACGAGTCCGCAACAAAGCAATGCCTTTCAGTACCTAAGCGGTCTTGATTAGAGAGAGGCTCGGGTAACAGCTGCTTCTGTGTGTGCTGAAATTTTCACTCACCGACCACACGATTTCCGCAATTTCGCTCTCTGTTACTCGGCGTTCCGATGCGAGGATTTCTCGAACTGAAACCTCACAGGCCTCCCAGATCAAGTAGGACTGCCCTTGGTAAAGGAGGAGTTGTTGCAGTTGGGGAAAGTAGCGATCTCCGTTGAATAGAGCTTGCTGGGCGCGAGTCTGTGCCAGGTCGGTGTCACCATCTAACTGCTGAATCGCAACGAGATTGGCTTTGGATTGCCGTACCCGAGCGAGCGTGACTATACCGCCTTGGAAAATCCGAACTCCGGCCTCGTATATCTCCCAAGGATTCTGTCGGTCCGTGATCGAAACAAGAGATGGTTTGGATGACGAACTTTCCAGCAAACCCTGCTCTCCCCGTGGTTTGGGTAGCCACGCGGCCGGCCGAGACCTCGACACAGCGGGTGCTTGGGGCAGGACCTCACATCCTGCATCCGTGGGATGGGCCGGACTATGTGTGAGGGGAACAGCAGTTGATGCAGTGCTTGGAGCAGTCTTGTCCTCGATAGCACTGTGCTTTTTACCCTTGGGCAAGATGTTTTTGTCGGATGGCCAGATGCTTCGGGGCCGCTGATGGCCATTTACAGTACTGCTTTGGGACATTATGAAGGTTCTGCAACTGGCTCCTGGCAAGATAAGTACATCGGTCCGAAGGCCAGATACCAATGTCGACATGGATGGTCTGGATCAGGCTCTTTATATACGTTATTCCCCTTCACAGCAGCCATACATTACGAACGGTTCTCATTTCACACTCGTGGGAGGGGTGACTGCTGATTAATTGTAAAATTAGCAACACTGGTTCACCTTGTCACTCACTCGCCTCCCTTAATTCATCAACAATATTGAAATGGAATCATAGACTGAGCGCGCATATAGCCATTCATCAAGTACAGAGGCAGACAAAATCTGTCAATAAATACGGAACTGCGTGGTGGTAACATTAAACTCATATTCAATCAGTTTTTGACCACTTTATTCAGCTTCATCTATATAGACTGGCGACAGGGGATCCTACTAAATGAGCTAGGTGAGGCTATCATCGCGACGCCTACGATCTTCTGACAAATACTCTTAGCCGATGACGAGACGTGGGGGAACATCGGATTGCAGCAGAGGTTGCGTTTGGAATATGGCAGATGCCATCGGAATGCAACTAGTCGGTGGATATATCATTTGGTTTCTCTTGCTGCAATTGGTTTTCCTATCATCGTTGATGGACTGAGAAGGTCCGGTCCATTTCAGCTTATATCAAATCTCCAATTGCACAATCGATCAGCATCACTTCTGTCAAGAGAATATGCATGGTGGATCGTTTGAAGGGGCGTGAACGCGTAGATCTTTGCTCATTCGTCTCGGTTTTGCTCTATTGGTGCAGCTCCCAAATCAATCCGCTCCTTCATACTCTACAATTGCGAGTTTACGCTTGATAAGGAACTATATTTCATCTGAGGCAAATGTCGATGCTGAATCTCCAGATTGCCAGTCGATTGAGGTGAATATCTCTAATACATTTTCAGACACTCTCCACCTACTAAGTAGAACCAACGGTGAAAGTGGCATCATGCTATTAACACCGATCAGTCCTGGAGTATTATCTTGGTGATGATTCCAATGGTGACAGCCAACGACTCATAAATTTAACCACATTCGGTTTTCATCCAAGCAGATCCTGTTTCGTGGAACTATCGCTCCGAGGTTCGTCGACAGATTGATTGGTTCTTTCCACTCGCAGCTTCGAACAACCCACCTGCCTACCTATCACCAGACGACACTTGTCGGACATCATTCACAACAATTCACCAACCCTACCATTCGATCACATGTAATTTGTCAGCCCATCGCCTGCTATGTGGAGTTGCGGCCAGTGAGGCAGTCAGCCACTTCGGCGGTTAAAATGAGAATTACTCTTGGTAAATCGCTACTCAGGAAACTATTGCAACTATCTTTTCAACATAGCTGAGTTAGATTTCCTCCGTCAGCGAATTCCCAATATTGTGAGCTACGTGAACATTGAGAAAACCTCCCGTTGGATACTCGCTACAAATCTATAGTTCGTAGGCATGTTGCCTTGCCCTCTTTGGGACTGCTAGCTTTCATACGTGCTGCATCTGCGCTTCAACTGCTCAAGATAGGATATCGAACACTTGAAGAAGCGCTTTCAAGCCATCTACTAAAAAATTAATAACCCATGAGCAGCCTCTACGATATTGGCAGGTGGGATGACATATACTAAGAATTATCATACATATTAGGGCATGTATTCGTAGGCTAGTTAGTGATAATTGCCTTTTCGGCTTAGCCACCGCGCGTTAGGAATTTGCATGCCCGCCCCCCTACGATCACCCTGGCCGCGGTACATAAGAACACCCACCGTGGATGGCGACATGTTTCATCAAGAAGTGGCGCACTCGCTCAAGATCGGTCAATGCGTGAACGACAGTCGGTTTTTGCAAGCTTGTATACTTGGAACTTCCGGCTTTGCAACAATTCGGTCAATCAATTGTAGTTGCGTTAGATACAGGTTCCAGTGCTTCATAGTTTACAGTGTTTCGCGACTAAGCTGTACGTGAATTGTCTAGCTAGAGGGCTAACTTAATCCGGCGATCACTCTTAAATCAATTCAGAAAGATGTATAGCTGTCATCTTTTCACCACTTTTTCACCACTTTTTCACCACTTTTTCACCACTTTTTCACCACTCTTCCACCACTCTTTTCAGTATCTCCTTGTCATTCTTTCACCACCATACCTCATCCTTTCCAGAAAACTCAATCCAGAAAAACCCGAAAATGTGTCAAAATCCAAGGGCCGTCAGGGTGGTGAAAACAAGACATCATTTCCTTCGTTCCTGGTGATGGTCAAACGAAGAGCGGCCGTCAGGAAGAGTGAATAGATCGATGATAGGAACGAACCGAGAAACCAGCAGCGTGGTGGACTCACACTTCTCCGTTTCCCTCGCGGAATATCACGATACAGTCTTGGCAACTACGCGGGTTTCTGCATAGTTTACGAGGAAAGTATTCTACGTTCATTTATAGGAAAACGTGGATATCGTGTTTGCCGTCGATATACAGTAAATTCTACCCATCTCAGAGCCCGATCATACAAGGACGTAAACTACCTTCGCGATCGGTAGCAGATACATCATGTCGCGGATGTCGCACTATCTCGAAATGAGCCGCCGCACCATGACGGGTCCGTGGTCTCAGATAGACCAATCCATTCAGTCGTTCGGAGACATCACGGCTTTTGATAAACAGAACAGTGATCCTTGCTGTAATGGCTGTATTGGTGGTATCTAGCGGCACGAGCGGGCGCCGCTTACGGAAAGAGGTCAACCACACCAATTCCTATCAGGCTCAAAACAAACTGAATTTGTGAGGAAGAAATAGCAAAAGTGGGTTCATGCGTCCATGGAGGTTGTCTGCCCGAAAATTTCGGTGGCGGTTGAAGGCCATCTCTGGGCTGTGACAGGTTGAACAAAGCCATCACAGACACGTGCCAGCTCTTCAAAGCCTCCGCCATAACACGGTGGGCTTCTACAGACGCGGAATGAACTGATTGAGCCTGCTGTTGGGAGCTATCTTTCAGGAACTTGATTTCCTTCTGCAGAGCCTGGATATCTTGCTACTGAGCAAGAACGGTCTTCGCGCACAGTTGCTCACAGAGGCGACAAGGGCTTTCGGCTGTCTCGTCCAAAGGATGCACCCATGCCCGGGTTTTTCCAAGGGAGAACCGAGCCTGTTGAGTGTTAGCACTGGGTTACTTATGCCGTTCTCTGCAGATTACTCACACGCTTCAGTTCGCCAGATGCCGCGGCCGCAGCAGTCGATTGAAAGGTAGGGATGCTCGGGCCGTCGCCAGTTGATAGGCGTCGCTTCGTGGAACGAAGAGTGCGCGCCTTCGGTATAGAATTTGACAGAGACACGCTTGACAACTACCCCGACGCGGTGACAAGATAATCCGCAGTGTGGGTGGATGTTGAACATGAATCAGACTGGGAGGAGGGCAGGAATTATATTACAATCGCTGCTCAGGCGGAGAAAATTCGCCGTCGTTTGGTTCGACTAGAATCAAGGTTTCACCTGCGCTAAGTGGACCGGTAAATGATGATATACATTGGCAGAGAGCCCTAGATAATCGGATAGTGTCATCACCATAATATTCACCGCTGAGCCCGAGCAGCCCAGAGCAAGGCGAGGAAGTAACCTATATGCTTTGATATTCCTCACTAGGTACCGGATGTTGACTCCATCTGATTGTTCCATTCCTTTGAGGCTTAACTTTAATTACTCGACGGTCGTGGTCGTGGAAGAGAAGTTTTCGATGGAAACCCGCCAAAATTGGGCTCTATTCAAGTCACACTGACCTGGCAGTAAGGAACAATTCAATCCTGTCATCAAAGATTCCCAGGAACAAACACAGCGAAATGTACCAGTTTGTACGAGCCACAGTCAGGCGGAACGAGAAACGGCTGTGTCTGGTTGACGGCCTTACTCGCAGGGTGCAAGATCAGTATCCGCAGACACTGCCGACTCATATTGCACGGATGCTACATCGACTTGCAGCAGGAGCGACTAATGCAAGTCACCAATCAACGCTGGACCCTGCACTTCACTCTCCGCCGCATAGTGTAATTACTCGTGCCGCCAAGCCCACACCCACTCGCACGTACCTCAAAAATATAGGCCCCACTGCAACCATCAGCCGTGCTATTTTTTCATCGATCCATAATCCACTAGGAACGGACTGGACAATAAAGATTCATCGAATTGTTACCAAACCGTTGATGTTGAAAAGCGATGGCGAATTCTGAATTCTCCAGGGCCGACCTACACAAAGCCCGGCATCTTCAGCGAGAGGGTGGTATCTCTTCACCTCTTCCACCGTTTCCCACTTAATCAGACACACTATGTAGGTGAAAAGTTACTGTTGGTTTAGCTATAATCCGTATCACGAAGCATAGATTAGGGAGCAAGGGTAGTCCAACAACCCTACGTGGTGAGCCTGCTTATAAGCACAAATATTTCATTATAAAAGACTGATCCCCAAAACCGTAGGGGCTTGGGGTAAATACGAAGCTATATACGGGGTCGCGTATCCGGGGCCAGGGATATAGTAATCCCGCTCCGGTGCGCGATACGTTTACTACGCGTACGGCGCTGTGGGCGCCGATACGTAGCGTTGTTAATCCGACAGTTACTATGGAAAGGGCAATCGCTGTAGTGCGCCGCTAAGCTGAAACTGTTGAATATAGAATATCTCGGTGGCTGTGTTGTTCCAAGATGGAAGTGGGTCTGTGCATACATGGTGTATATAACCAGTCTATCCGCCCCTCAAGATTAGAAGAAGAATGAACAACTACTTACTTCAACAGAAAGTGATGAAAGTGATGGAAGTGATGGATGTGTTGAAAGTGTATGTGGTGACAAGATGCAGTAAGAATCACCATAGAAATTCATGCAGAAACACAAAATGAGGAATCAAGGAAAAGACCATTGCCGCAATGCCAGTGAATCATGGTAGTAACATCAGTGCTAATCATAAGTCAAAATTTCTTGTTCTGACGAGATATCTGTTCGACTCCGTTACGTGTCGAAAAGCTTATTCATTAGAGTGAGGGGAACGCAAGATGGTGAACTTAGCGGATCATCCCCTGTAGTTATTGATAGAACTCTCAAGATTGTGATGAAGATGATAGCGCAGCAAAAAGGCGGCCTAAAGAACGGTGGACCAAGTGCTAGTTCCGGTATTATCATAATTTACTAACAAGATGTGCTTAGTTATGCTTGCTGCTTTGGTGAAATTGTGAACCAATCCGCTGATCACAATGCGGTGACTTGGCTAATTCTGTAACCTCACTCTTTTCCTCCTCGGAACAGGCAATTAGAACCACATATAATTGACGACTTCTGCAACGATACCGCTTCAAGGAGCTGAGATACTCCAGACGGCCGCACAATGAATCCTGCCGTCTAACAATAAAACAGACCCTGGAAAATGTGGTCAATAGCGACTTTACGGCCTGCGCGAACTACCTGACGACGGGAACACCGTGTGCAAGTATCGATGACCATATTGTAGATGGTTTGACAACAGTCTCTCCAGGGGTAAAACTCCTACGATAGTCCAAATTCATCGCGACCAAAGATCCTATCTCGCAACACCGTAGTACCATTTTATGGCAGAGCGAGGACAGGAACCAATGATGGACCACTCCCAGCTGGTACGTTACAGATGCTTGAGTCGGCTGGAATCGTGATGAAAGCCGTGGCACGACAACCGACTTCTGTCCCCCGCTCGATGGAACCGAAGGGGACTTGTCACAGCGTGGCGCGGGACTGCCGTGACAGATGGAATGGCCCAGAAGGGATTGGATGAAATGGTCGGAGAAGCGAGGGCTGATGCAGCGGAGTTGTCGACGGAGTATGGATGGATGAAGGCGCAGATGATGAGTGCTCATAATCGAGATTCAATTGCCACGGTAATTGATCAAGCCTCACCGCCCGGACGGTGCGCATAGATACACATGATCAACGCTTGTCCTATCAAATTAAAAGATCCGTCGACGTCGTCGTCTCGGGTGAAGCGATTGTATCGATACCGTTGGAATAGGGTGGGTTGAATAAAATAAGCGAGGGCAGGATTCACAGGAACGGATCAGAGAAAGGAGGGGATGTTTTAGCGCTACCAGGTGTAGGTCCAATGGAGACTGGTCCTCTTGACAAAAGCAGTTTCTATCAAGCGCCTGTAAGTAGAGATTCATGTATAGCCATTAGTCCAGTAACACGATCACATAAAGTCTATCTCCATTCTGATCTTTCCGAAATTGTGTAGTTTTTCAATAGCATGCTTTGTCCCCTAGACACCGCCAATTCCGTGGTCAAGTGAATACCCTATCGATTTCGACCTGTCTTGAGCACGAAGTTTAGGAGTTTTAAGGGTTACTGAAGGATCGAATGAGTCGTCCACCCGATATGAGCTCGTAATAGTCCATATCTTTATTCTCGTGACACGTCTGCTCAGTGTTGGGATTATGCGGTTGGTGTTATCGAGGTGCCCCTGAAGAAGCGCCTTCAAGCCAGCCTACTAACAAATTACTATCCCACAAGCACCCGCAGCGATACTCACCGATAAGATGATATATACAGTACTAAAAGTAGTCATGTATGGGGTATGTATCAGTAGATTAGCGATAGTTGCCCTTTCGGCTTGGCCGCCGGGCGTTAATCAATTGTGTGTGCGTGTGTAGAGCTACCAGGGTACAAGTAGCACTAGTAACCTGCAGATGGCCTGTTATTGCGAGGAGTCAGGGTAAGTGAAATCGTTCATTCATCCATATTGTATATTGAGAAAGATGTGATCGGGCACACGATGTAATATAATGGACCTCAACCGTTGCTAATTCTTCTTGGCATACAAAGCACCAGTCCAGTGACGGGAGTATAGAGCCAAAGCCCATGTCAGGAGCATAAGAAGTTATTATTTCCGCAAATGGCAGAAGCGGAACGGAGGGCGCGTTTAAGCATTCTCTTTCCAACGCTTGCCTTGAGAGAATACTATACACATGTATACCGTACATCGCTTATAGTGTATGTAGCATTTCTTACGCAAGAAAAACAAAGTAAATCCAGCCATCAACCACGGCAGCTTCAGGAAATGACTTCCAAGCTTGGATCGTATTCATAAACGGGATCCCCTTTGGCCGTCAATGAACCGCAAAAACAGGGATCATAAAATGAACAAAATGGGTCGAGAGTAGCAACATAACGATTGCGTCCGCCTCGCGTGGCATGGGTGTAGTAGTGAGTCTGTAAATTATCATGTCGGGAGAACCTCCCATTACAGCCTGGGACCCAGCACACATAGGGCTTTTCCCCGGAGTGGCTCGCCATGTGTCGTTTGACATGCTCCGCGCGTTTGAATCGAGCTCTGCAACTAGATACCGTGCACACGAATGCAGCCACAGGAAGGCGGGAACATGATTGACGAAACTTCTGTTTTTTTGCTTTACGTGATACAACGCGACCCAGCCTGGACTGGCCACTTTTTGCAGCGAGAGAGTTTGATTCCACCGAAGGGGATCTCGTTGTTAGGGAGATCGCTGGATTACAAATTCTCAACGGGCCGTCGAGGCTCATGCTTGAGAAGTCGACATATTTCTCAAGTGCTATGTTCAATGTCGGCGTTGGTTGTAAAGGACTGACGTGGTTCTGCATCCCGTTGTTTGATTCGATGTTATGCTCTATCTCAGAAAAATCATGGTAAGGACTTGTCTCTGTCAATGGCAGGTATAGGTTCTGATGGTCAAAGGTTGGAAATGATTGTTGGTGCTGAGGCTCCATCCAAAGTCGATCTATACTGTCGGATTTTTCGAGGATCTTCATATTGACATAGGGCCACGGTGGGTTTCCAGCCGGGCTTGGAGGATGGGGGTCCATGTAGGATATGATATGACGCGCCGGGATTAGGGGGTAAGGGAACGAGGTTCCGTGGAAGCCGAAGGATCAAGGATCCGTTTGTATTAGTATAAGGAGAATAATGGTATGTAGAAAGTTCATCATTGATACTGTAGTGGGACACAGGCATAGCAATACGTTACTTCTCTCCAACCTGGTTTCCTCACCCAAGGTTTTTGTAGAACGAGCGATGATCGTGTATGCATGCCGGAATCCTCAATTTCAAAAATCAGGAACTTACTGGATGTGCATTAGGCGCATCGAATCTATCGATATTTAAGACCCACTACAGGAAAGCTGTCGAAAATCACAGGTGAAACCACAAAAGTTGATAAAATGGCGAATGATATCTAGTCGGTTGGGTCAACAAACCAATGGAGGATACACGCGATACAGAAGAAGAAGTACTACAGCCTTAGGGCTGGAAGATTAGGCACGAGTCGAGACATACGGAGGCTGGTGAAATGATTGAGGAAAAAATTATCCAAAAACGAGTAAGTTAGTAGTTACCCTTGGAGCTAGGTTCTATTACACTATTACATACACCATTTGACGCCGACTATGTCTCCCATAGAACAACAGCCAAACACAGAATGATAGGCAGTAGATAACGGCCGCTTAGTATTGTCTCCAGTGTCATGTGAAGAACGGATTGTTATTTTGACCAATCTGGCTATGTAGTATCCTAGATTAAGCTATGAATTTCTTCAAATAATAACTTACATGGACCCGTTTGTAATCGCTGGTTACAGCTGACTAGTTATACAGTACAAGGTTCAATTGATACTGTAGCTATATAGGTTTCAGAAAATCGATATCACAACGCGGCAAGATATCAATGGCAAATTACACGGTTGATGTAGATAAATAGGCAGGAAAGGAGCAGAAGCATACTTATCATTCATGTGCTGTATTACTCAAATATCCTGCCGTAAAAAGCGCGGGAGAGAACAGCGACAACAACGCAACCAGAAAGAAAACATTCGATTGACAAGAACTGAAGTACTAATTAAAAATTCGAAAACTGAATCGCCAAAGACACAATCCCGGAACATAAATAACATGTGTAGCCAGGAACGGAAAATCAGAGCATTCAGGAAAAAATAAAAGATCTGTGGGTGTCGCCGAGCTTTCGGTAAAATGTGGAACATTCGATCATTCTTCTATGTACATGCCTGGTTTGACATCATCACTATCGCGGCAGTGCACGATGTGTGGGTGACCTAAAGAGCAAGTCCGGAAAGGCAGACTGTACATGTTTGCCATGCCATAATCTCGACGATGCTTCCAAGCTCTAGGAGTCCCTAGGGTCAAAGCCGCAACGCTGACCGATCCATGTCGCGTTGACTGCCCCTCACAGAACCAAAACAAACCCCATGAAGCCTCCCGTTCGTTTGTCTACCATGTGCGCTGGTGGTGAGCAGCAATCTCAACAACACAATCACGTCGGTCGAGCATACTGTACTGTTTCAACATGTATTTTCAAATTTGGCTTTCATTTCCCCGAGGTCGTCTCGAACACGTTCGGCAGCAATATTGGCCCGTAAAATTGTAGCATAGCAGAGCCCCAGACAAATCTCCCCATCATGATTATCTATGTTAATGTGTGGATCTTCGTCAATCCGAAGTTGCCGGGCTTCTGCTGTAATGCTCTTCAAATCTTTGGTGAGCCAGCCAGTCACGGTACGGAGAAAAGGAAGGATGTTAAGCCTGTAAAAGTCGCTGCAGATTCGCATGTTCTCGCACCAATGACAGGTGCCTTCAGAGGGCCCTACACTCCGTATCTCTGGGAGTGAGGCATTAGTATGCTGGTCCTGGCCACCACCCTGATAGCTGGACCTAGATCGTAGCCTGTCTATAGCGTCTAAAAGTGCATCGCACTCCCTCCTGTCTTGGCGGAACTGAGCCCTATTTTGGGTGCAAAACCTGCATTCATTCGAATCCATTGTAGGAGCTGAGAGTTAGACAAAAATATAAGAAGGTCAATAAAAGAAATTTTGGATATTGTAGGAGTAGATTGAGAGAAGACTCCTAATCAGTATTTTTACTTGATTCATATCAAAATATCGCTTTCTAAATGCCCCTTCGGGCTATGCCTCTGCTGCCGTATGGGCAAAAGTTCCAGGCGAATTGATAATTTACGTCATTGGGACTTTCTCCAACCTCGGGTAATTCAATATGAAGCTGGCAAGTAACAGGACGCATGAATTTGTAACCACAAGAGTCTGGTTCGACATACCGCGATTCCGCGTCTGAGCAACGCTGAAATCTTCAACCGCCTGTAAAAGTCACGCCCTCGATCTCATGACTCATTGGTGTTCATCACAGCAATTACGGTCATCCTCAGCTCCACCCGTTCTTTATTTTTTACGGGCAATACAATGGAAATTTGCCTATTTTCATCTTTCAGCATGAACGTTTCCCCGCACAATATTATATGGCAGGTGGCTGATCTTCTGGGGATCCCTAGAATAGTAAATGGGTAGAGTAATATCAACACCGGTGATTACTGGAAGTGATCGATATGCTCGGCCCAAGCTTTTACAGGCTGGAAATTGAGAATGAGTGCCTGGAATGGAAGGATCATAATCAACTGGTTGAGCTGTTCCGGTTCTTCGGGTCTGAGTGTGTGCCTACTGCCAGTAAAATAGCATCTAACACTATATCTTTCGTCTTGGGTGTATAGCCGGAGATGGTATACATTCCGTGCTTTGAACGTATGAAAAACGTAAGTGAAACATTTAGAGAAGTGATCAACCTCGTCAGCATGCATCTCTCGCGCAGTGAATGACTGGCATTGATGACGATAATTACCAATAATATAACCAGAATGATATTTGATAGTCCAAGTCACATGGAGTTATTTCACCATTCTGGGAAACATTTCGTTCGTAACTTTTGCTTCGTCCGTTTATTGCCCGTTTCGTTTTGCCCATCGAAATTCCTCGATGAAGCAAGCCGTGGGGCTTGATGTGCACGTACCGGGGGTGAACAAGTCTTCGGAACCACATTATAGATGCAGAAAGACAATATTCCACGAAACATCCCCGCTCCCGAAAACGGGCAGATTACGGAGTGTTGGGCACTTCACTACTTCAGCATAGGAGGTAAAGAGCCCATGTCTATTTCAGATCCATCATGTGAATTAGTAGGACCGGAAATCAAAATTCCCAATCTTAACGTCCTGACAAACGTATGAATCGTCACGCAGGAGTAGGCGATGGACGGGTCAGGAGCACAGAAGGCACGATCAAGAAAGACTTTGCGAACTGTTTGCCGGCGATTCCTCACTTGCAAACCACCGTATCAACCCAGAGATTCTGCACCGAGGGTTGTTGAACTGGTGTGATTCATCGATGTTTGGCGCTAGAGGTACATGTAGATTCCTCGCCACTGATTGTATTCGCTCATCAGGTAACCCAAGTATACCGCTCGTCTTACTGGACATTGTGAACGGATTATTCTTTGAGCCGACTTCAGTTATATTGTCAATGACATTCGATCTGGCGGGGTCTTTAGATGGCTCTCTACCGAACACCTGCGCTGTCGAGAAGTACATACCATACTGAATACATCATCTCCTGTCTCTTAAGGTCGTGTACAAACCCATTATAGAAGTTTATAATTACTGGGACAACCCCTATGAAAGCTATAAAACAGTCTTGAGATCATACGGATGTACGACTAAACTCCATGAGCCCGGCTGATGCACTCTAGTGATTGGGGCGAAGCAGCATAGAGACGTAGTTCAATTGTTTTCATGGATAAACTCTGTGTATCTTCCTTCATCCTTTTTCACAGACGGCCTTAGAAACTCAGCTGTTCAGAGATATGTGGTCAGTAGCTTAATGCTATGTTGTGTTTGAACGGACCTGGGCCACTTTGCAGCCATCAAGATTCTGGCCGTGGCCCAACCCCTGCCGAAATTCGCTCGACGCCTAGCTGATACTAAACTTCTATGGTCAGTGTATAACTAAACGCTCAGTATCGTCGAGGACCAAACGATGCGCCATTGCAAGAAAAAGCATGTGACCTGGAGTGCTCGGGCGAAAGTCTCGAAAGGTGAAGCACAGGCATCGATCTAGGTGATAGAAGGTCTAGACTTCCGTAAGCGTTGATGGCCAAACACGGTCTTGTTGATTGGTGAATCCACTCCTAATCGCCTTGACGAGAACTCTGTTTCGGAAGTGCTTGCGGTGAAAAATGAAGCAACAAGATGGAGGCGATTGATGAAGCAGAGGTCAAATATGCGGCTCCCACGCGTACATCAAGGTATAAATAGACCAGTTTCCCTCCTAATCTTCTTTTACTCATTGTATTTTCTACATTATCGATACTCTTCAACTCCCTACTTTTGCCCCTCTTGTTTGACAAACTACTCAAGTGATGGGTAGAAAGCTATTCTTTGCCACGCACAACGACATTGACAAACCAAAATGTCGAAATCAATCACAGCCGAGTGGTTATGTTTTTGGCGCCCATTCAGCGGAAGACTCAATTCGGGGAAAGGATAAGAGAGACAAGAAGACTAAACGGATGTGCCACGAAGCCGTCCAACGTTGGTTGCAGTGAGTTTTCTCACGAACATGTCCCTGATAAGTGGCGGTAACATGGCAGACTGAGTTGAGCGCAGATTCACCGAGCAATACCAGATTGAAGGCTACAAGTTCGGGCCGGGCTGCGCGACTCCTGACCACACGCTCCTCAAGGAGTTTCTTCGCTGGCACATCCACATCGCCGAGGGAAAGATCAGTAAAAGCGGCCGGGTGGTGACGTCCACGGTTCTCAATTTTGCAGAAAGGCTGTTTGTGGGTTTGAAGAGAACATGCAGGTCACCATCGCTCTGGAGGACCGTAGCGAAATATTCCACGTAAGACATTGCATTACGCTTGCATCGAGCGTCCCGATGTTGGAGCTGTTCTAACTACCACATAGTGGATCAAGCGAACCTTGACCGAGGAAGAGAAAGCGATTGAAAATGTCAAAGATCCGGACCACAGTTTCACGAAGAGGGACTTCCTCCGAGTAATAGCGTCGATGTGGCAGGCGGATCAGCGTCGATTCATGCCTGGCTTACTGAAGGCCATCATCACCTTAGCCCTCCAACTCTATCTGTTCACAGGAGCCAGGATCGGTGCATTCAACCCTGCCCACGAGGATCGAGCAACCAGAGGCTTGAGGTACAAGGTGATGACATAGTGTCGTGATGATGGTGTGGTGTCTTGCTAATTTCTCAAACAGCACATCGACCTGGTTTTATTTCCATCTTCCACGGCACTGTGGAAGGTAGAGTGGAAAGTCAACCAAGTGTGGCTCAAAGGCAACCGAAACCCAGACTATACCGTGTAAGCCGAAGACCAATCGCTTGTTTGACTTAATGAAAATGAGAGTTGACCTTTGGCCGTCGGCTTAGCTTCGGAATCGGCATCCGCGATACCAAGAAACCGCAGTTCGCAGCGGGCTACATTCTCCTTGCTATTGCTCTCCAGCACGGCGCTTTGTTCGGCATTGAGACGGTGGAAGACTTGGCGCAGTATGACCTTTCACGTGGACGGCCGATTCCGTTACGATGGAAAGATGAGTACCTGGACAAGCCTGTACTGAGGAACGTGACAGCCGAGGGACCGCAAGATGTCCCACTCTGGAAGGAGCGATTTTGTGAATTGCTTCGTGGAATTGTCATCGCTGCTGGTTATAGCAAGGGTATAACCGTCCATAAAATCCGGAAGTATCTTGGCAGTGTTGTTGAAGGTGAGGCCCACTCACGCCAGCGTCTCAGTCGACGATACAGGTCTGCTAATCGCCGGGATAGGAAAATATGGTTCCGCCCCGGTCTCTCAGATATACGGACATAAAGACGCGGGAACCTACCCAAAGCACTATCTGCTTCATTGCTCTTCGATCGACACTGTGTCTGCCGTTTTGGGGGAAGAAGACCAATCCGGTCATATCGAATATTTCCAAGGGTTCGAGAGTTTCTACGAGCAGGGATTCCCCGGGGAGTTGCCGGCCGAGATCGAAGCACAGATTCTCCAGGCGCCAGAACTGACCGAGATCAGGTGTCGAATGGAGCAACTCAAAGTCTCGAAAGTCGACCAAGAGTCTCTGGCCGCCGAAAAGCTGAATTACAGGAAGACTTTGATTCGGCTCCGACTGGCAGGACTAAAGGCATACCAGAACCAGTGGTTGCGGGAGAGGCGGGACCAGAGAATCCTCAGCAAAGGAAAGGAAGAGCCCCTGACTGGGGAATATGACGTTTGCACGAGAGCTCAAGCTGTAGTGATGCCGGAACTTGCTCGAATAATCTCGTTGATGACCTCTGACGGGGAACTTTCGTTCAATGAAATGATTCTGTTTGTGGATGATCTGAAGACGCACTGCGAGCGCGATTTCGACGTCGTGTATCTTCCAAACGAACGCCCCATTCAAGGTCGCTGCCCTGCCAACGGGTGCCACCAGGAGATTGCACGGTGTGTTTGCCATTGATATCCTAAATGAGAAAAGTCTGCGTGCTGATGTTTCTAGTCTGGGAAAATCCAATAGAAGTACCCACATCCATGAGTGCGTGCGACGTGAGGTTGCGCTGGACCGCCACCTCTCCGAGTCGCAATTGAGCTTCTGTTACGAATGTATGCAATGGCTGGAGTCGGGCCAATGGCGAGCGCATTGTGAGTTTCACCTCCAATCATGGGCGACACAGCACTGCGAGGTGATTTTATACCGCAACACCGTGATCCGTCCCGGTTACTGTCCGTTCTGCCTGTGGAACATAGATCTGGCCGCCGAAGATCGGCTTCACGGTTGGCTGCGAAGCAACAATTTGCGACAACACGTCGAAGAACAGCATTTGAGTGGCAGAGAACGCCCAACTGCGCAGCAAACATGCGGATGTGGCCGATCCTTTGATAACGATCATGACATTCGGTATCATTTGCATGATATCCACGGACTCAATAAATCCATATGGCTACATCGGAATCCTTCGAAAAAGAGGAAAAAGGGGAGTATAACCGAAGCAGACGAACGGTCAATGGAGCCAGAGAAGAAGCGGTTGGAGAGAGATCCATGCTACCGTTATTCGCCTCAGCAGGGGAAAAACCATCAATTACCGGGGGACGGGCCGATAGACATTCCAACAATACATTCATTCTCGTTTATTGAAGAGCATCCGGAGCAAATCAACAATTCTGCGCGTGCCAGCAACACTTCCGCTACCAACCACCGAGCAGAACGCTTAGTGTCTGACTGCTCTGAAAACGCTTCAAAATCTACCATATTAGCGACACCCGGGTGGTCTGAAGTGATCGACCCGAGAATCCTCCGTCCCCCGGAAACCAAGGACTACCGCAAGTCTTGCCGCGACGAATCCGAGCAGTACAACCTCCTTGAGTGTTCGCAACGCGATGAAGCTACGGTAGGGGGGACCGCCTACAGTCTGTCGAATACGCAGTATACACAGTCCCAGGAGAAATGCCTGAAAAGTCCATTCGCTGCTACACCGGGAGTGAGCTGTGTGCTGACCCTCAATCCCAGCAGCCCTCCTCTGGAGGGTGGAGACCCAGGCGCTGGTCAGATTGCAACTGCGGCAGCGGCTTTCACTCCGTCTTCCGGCGAAAATGGTGATGTACAGTGTGGCAACGGAGACAACACACATGCGACCCCAAAGTCGGACAGGGGGCGGTCACGTTGCAAACCTAAACTGCCAGATAATGAGGTAATCAGAGTCGCTGCGATGGCTCCAGGGGTGAATCTGTTCGATAACTCGGTTGGACCCCTCACCAGGGCTGGCACAAGACGACTGAGGGTCCAACTGGACAAGAGTGACAGCTTGCGGAAGGAACTCAATGCAAGACAAAAGAAAAAGCTGCGTGAGCTAAAGAGCCAGAACTTGACGCTGAGGAAAATCGCGTCGCGTTTCCCAGACATAGATAGAGCTTCTTTGCGGCAAGCTTGGATTGGTATGGCTCCTTCCCAGCGATGCACTAGGTCATGCGTGAAACGATAAATGATTAAATGTCCGTTTGATCATTGAGGCTGTTCGGCCATATTTCTTCCAGCTACTTGCACTTGCTTTCTTCCCTCATTAATCTATAGACTAACCACGGTTCGATATTTCATTTTCGGTGTTACATAAATATCTCAGCCCTAAAATCCATCAAACTTATGGAAGCTAGATGATGTTCCCCACCAGTGTGTTAAATTGTTGTACTTGGCGAGACGAAAATCATGATAGAGCTGCTATCTATGCGCATCAAATATTCTGATGTCGAAGATGTGCTAGCTACAATCGGCAGGGAACAGTGTTCTACCCACTTTCTGCGGCACCTGAGAGACAATGATAGACGAAGGAAATCAAATTGCAGATGGTCTACTGCCAGAGAGCTTCTTATTCCAGATGTTTTTTGTTCTAGACACGCAACCATAGCTTCCAGCGACATCATATGTATTTCATTTTTGGAAGATTTTGCCCGCATTCAGAGCTTCCTCTTAAAAGTCCACTGTGCATGAAATTGCTTCCCTAAATGATGGTTATTCGGCGTTCCGGAGTTAGGGGTCGCCGTACATGTATGACTGGTCTTTCCGGCCTTTCCTCGTCACGTGACATGCTAGCCCTAATCGCCGAATTATCCCGGATTCTGTGGTCTTCCTGGTCACCATTCCTTGACCGCAATTTCTCCATTGATTGATGGACATCGTAAGAGTAGAGAAAAAGGGCAGTAGTAAAAGTGTCTCATGAGTTCACTCGCTTGAGTTGTAGGACGGAGGAATCCATTTGTCCCTCTATGAACGTCAATCGGATACTGCACAAAACAGATATCTATATATTGAAATCAAATAGGAATAGGTTCAGGCATTATGTCCGAGATGCGCCCGTATTCGAGAACGCAGTTATAGTCCCTGGAAGGCACCTTGAATTCTCAAGACACTTGATTCACGCCATAGGAATCGTTTGGTCGCAGGAATTGATCTGTTAATTCTAGGATGCCTGTCTGATCTCTTGTGACCGCACACTTAAAAATTCTACCACCCCATCTGTTGGGAGCAATCCCACGAGCTCCTGATGACTGCAAATATCTTTCGGCCAGGGGAGGACCTTGGACCGGCTCATCTCCCTGATTTTCGCCCGTCCTCACCGACAACATTACCCAGCAACATACGTCTGCCGTACAACCCGGTGGATGATAATTTGGTTAGACTTTGAATTCCCATCCATATCCATGTGTCTTTATGGGCCTCTTCTTTATTACATACTCTAGCCAAGTGGTCTATTCGTTAGCTCATTAGTCCTTGCATAGAGAATATTTCATGAGCATCAGATTTCTATCGGATCACAATTTGAGCACTCTCATCGTAGTCATTGAGTCGTCGTAACGCGGTGATTGCACTTTGGGCGTTCATATTGCAGAACTATCGAAGCTTGCGGTTGGTTTGCATTGGACTATCCTAAGTGATTGTCATGGAAATCTAAAATACTTACTGGTATACCACTTCCGAGACACTTGTGAGATATGATTCAATCATTGTACGTAATGTGGGAGGGTAAGAGAATTGCATATACGAGTAACGGTTGAGTTTCTTTTAGCAGCTAGCCCACAAGTGTGACGGGACACGATATATGACGCCATTAAACGAACTGCTCCTAAGCTGCGAAGCCACGGAGCGGCAGCACGTATATAGCTGTCTACTGTGTTAGCAAGCAACCTACATGCTCTAGACAAGAACATTGAAATGTATTGAGTTGTATGGTACAGTAGCACGAATTCTTTATGGAACTCGCCCTCAAAAGCAGCCCCTGTTGTCTCAATGTGATCTGTTACCAAGATACCCCAGAGTAGGTCACGATACAGTAGTACAAGACTGTGCAGTAGCTGAAATCAACGCGTCTTGGCCCGCATCTTATGCGATGTAGGGTTGGTGACAAAATGCAAAGTGAATGCCCCTTCCTGCGCTTGAAAATGAAAGACAGCATAAGACGGGATAACCTCATCGCAGTTTCAAGACCGAGATGCCTCAAAGCTTGCGATCTCGTCCGAGAAATCCATCAAGTGCGCTTTGGGAAGCCAAAGTACAACCTGATATTCCTCGCCTGTGGCAGTGAGCCGCTTGTCTGACACCACCAGCCCAGAATCGCGCGGCATGGACATCACGAGCTCGATGTCACGGGTCCGTTTCGCGTCCACCGAGAGTTCCGACACCATTTCCGCCAAGCCTCGGCTAGCCTCGATGTTGGATAACCGTGGAGATCGCCGAGGCAGAGGACGCGGCAATATGTCCTGCGGAGATGCGCTACTGGCACGTTTGACGTGGGCGATTTTAGGGACCTGCAATGCGGCATTCTGCACCAGTTGAGAATCGCGCAAAGAAGCCAAAGGGGCAACTGAGGTCGCTCTAGATCGAGTAGCAGACTTCGCCATAGTTGTGCTGATGACGAACGGAAAGGCACGCTTATAAGTCTTGCTGAAAATCTGTCCGAAGCTATTGTCTCGCAATGAAGAATATCAGATGGCTTTTATATAAAGAAAAGATAGGTGCAAATTCCTCGACCTACCCGGCTATTATTCTGGTATCAAACCTGCGGAGAGCGTGGATGAAGGATAGCACTCACAATTACCGTGGGAAGAGGCACCAGGGTTTTCTGCTTTGTCTCGTCGTTCAGTCCACCAACGGCAATTGCGGAGATCACATCAAAGAAGTGAGGTGGGGAGTTGCCCAGCTACAACATTTATCCAGGCGATCTGATTTCATCATAGTGAAACATGATAGTTGCACGAGCCATCTACCCGGATTTGCACAGAACTGCAAGAACGGAATATATGTTACAATAACAAATCAGCAGATAGAGCTAGTTGTATCTGATGTATTTCATCACTTATGAGCATAGAAAAATGCAAAAGAATATACATGATTTGGATCTAAAAGAATAGATGATCGTCGCGAGAAAACTGCAGAAGAATTACTATACAAATCACCTTTGAAACTAACTCATAGTTCTCACCATACCTCATGTTCTTGCGACACAGTTATCAGGAAACTAATATTCATCTACGAGCCAATGAAGCTTCTCAGATAGGCAGGCACTGGTGGGGAAAAATGATCGCGTTTCTCTTATACTACACCGTGGGTGGCTGTCAGGCAGTGCCAATGATTGAGAGCTAGACCATGTCCCTGGTGGAAAATTTCCCTCATGGCTGGGCCACCGTAAGGATATACACC
Source organism: Talaromyces verruculosus (assembly GCA_038993655.1). NCBI lineage: Eukaryota > Fungi > Ascomycota > Eurotiomycetes > Eurotiales > Trichocomaceae > Talaromyces > Talaromyces verruculosus. The sequence continues at coordinate 14,111 of JBBVQN010000136.1, read as the reverse complement.
CTCACCTCCATTGTTGGTGAAATCCCGCAGTATTCTGGATCGATGGCGCGGATGATGGGCGAGTGCTTTTTGTTTGCGATATCCGCAACGAGAATTTCTTGCTGGATATGGCGATTGGCCCGCATCAATAAGAACAAGGTCATCCGATTGCTTGCCAAAATCGAGCGCGTTATCAAATGGGAAAAGCATACCGTGGGGAACGGTGTCAGACACTGGCCGTACGGTGATTATAGACCACGTCCGTCAACGAAACTCCTACTGGAATACACCGCATGTTTGTACAGTTCTGGCATTGTTATGATCCACTGGAGTTGCCGGTGTCTAAGCGCGAATGTATGTGCCCTCGTAATGGCAGGGTAGTTCATCAAGCTGCTCCTCAGAATCCTATCGGCACGTTCCTATAGTTTGATGAGACACAGCGCATGTTCCGTATCGTTTGTGCCATATGTACGAGTTTTTCGACATCACGTATCTGAGGCTGGAATGGCTATATAACCGAGATCGTTTCCGTCGTCCCCTATGTCGATAGTCTGGATCATCATTCAAAATGCCACCACAAACAAGGAAAAGTAAGGCTACGGATGTCACAGGAGCAAAGTCTGCCGGCGTCCGCAAGACCAGGAGTACCAATGGACAACACACCGGCGACGCAAAGTCTCGAAGAGAGAAATTGCAAGCCGATATCGCCGAACTAAAAGACAAGCTTGAAAAGCCTACCACGAGTGAGCAGGAAAGGGTGCTCGCTCAGTCGCAGTTAGAGGTCCGAGAAGCGGAGTTGGACATGGATGTCGACCTGGAGGAAGATTCTAATGGGCATGAAGTGGAACCGGAGACAGCCTCCCAGGATGCGTTGCCACAGATGTCAATCGAAACAGGCGAGCAGAATGAATCTCAGTCCACTTCCTCCCAAGGAGCAGTCGACGAAGACGAAGATGGACTCATCGTGCGGATGAAACCCTTAACCATCAGCGATGACGAGGATGAGCAAGCGGAAGCGGTTGGCTGGCGTTGGACGATGGGCCAGCGGAAACAAGTCATCATGCGTTTGGGACCTCAAAAGTTTTGTACATTCGTCCTACGTGCGAAGAGTGGGTCGACTCCTACAGATGACATTCAAAGAATCTCAGGATCGACCGTCCTCGACTACGCCGACGATACTGGGAAGCGATGCTACGGAGTCGATAACATCGTGGGTTTCCGTGGGGTACTTATTCACACGACCAACTACCAACAGCATATCTACTTCTGGGTCCAGTTCAAGAACCTGAATAGAGGACTCCCAGAGGGCCTCAAGATGTACAAGAACCGGAGCTGGGAGTCTCGTACCAAGCTCCTACGTCACTACGATAAACACGAAGTGGATTTCATGGCCCACACCTTGTGGAAGAAACAGGAAGAACGCTACTCGAGGTGGTACAACGGTCAGCATTCGAGGGACGGATCGCTCAAGCAGAGTCGCTCCGAAACACCATTTCCCAAGCGACCTACTGGGAAGCGACAAAGTAATCCGAAAGGATCATCCCAACGAGCGAAAAAGAGCGTAGCGTTGGACTCCGACTCGGAATCGAGTCTTGTCCAAAGCAGCTCTGAGAGGAGTCGTAGTACCTCCGCTACTTCAACCAGTGAGTCTGAACCCTTGAAGGCCCGTAAATCACAGTCCACCAAAGAGACGCGCCACGTCAAGTTAGAGCCTAGCGAAAGTTCGCTATTTGTTTCGCAAACGGAGGATGGTCAGAGTGAACCACTGCGCTTCAGCAAAGCGGAATTTATGGAATCCGCGATAAAACGGGCCAGGATTGCGGCAGACGACTACGACAGGCTTGCGAAGTTGGAAGCTGCATACAAAGTGTACCGGCATGATCTGCTTCAAAAGGGAGCCATAGAAACTTTGGATGCGCAAGACCACGGGGTTGCAGCAGGAGAAGACGAGCCACTTTGAACGGGTGGAAGCACCTAGTTCGGGCGTCGCTGGCGATGCCCCGTATTCTAGTCAAATTTCGATTACAATTCGGTTGTGAAAGATGTGATGTTTTCTCGTCTGGTCGCTTTTTTTGTTGCACTCAAGTTTTTGAATTATGCTCATTTCTACGAATTGTTCGTGTATTTTGAACTCGTTTGAATAAAATCTCATGTGTCCAGTACGACTTTTTATTGCAAAGTTTACACCTAATTCTGTTCATTTCAGTCTCAAGGTACCCAATAGCCGGGAAGAACTCCTATCTCTGAATGGCATTCATTATTTGTCTTCTCCTCTGCATCGGTCCTATTAGACTATCTTGACATATTGGAGGTACCTAATGGAGGGGTTGGAAGTTCTTTACTGTAGCCTATGTGCTGGAGTTCTACAGTGTGCGCTTCTACACACATTGATTGTTTTAACTTGAAATAAAAATACGGTAGAAACAGAAATCGTTTACTAGAACCTTCCGTCGGGGAGCGTTGAGGATGATTAAAGTTGCATAAACTCGCAGGGGATCGCCCGCTACCCGTGCCGCCAAGCCTGCGACCACTCGTTGCACGAGTGGGTGCGCGTCACCTGTAACGATAGGGGTGGAACGATAGTCCGTATGTGGGTATGGGCTACAGAGCACTTGCTGAGCCGTTTACTATGGGAACAGGATGCTGTACAAATACTAAGAGCAAGCAAGAAGCTGTAGTATGATTGTCACGAAGAATAATCGCTTGATCCCTTTTACAACTGATGTGGGATCTTCGCTGGCTATATACATGTGCGATAGGGTGCCTAAGCGGCACCGTGCAGTAGGGCTATCGGAGTCATATGACCTCCGCCCAACGTGTGACTTCTATGTTGTTGCCTTAGATCGAGGGTACCGGCCTTTCAAGCAATCAGATTGGCCTTCTCGATCTCGCGATGGAATCAGCCTTTACATCACCCAAGTGAAATTGGCACCGAAAATGATATTTTGTATGGAAATCTCTAACAAATTTACACTCTATCCTCAACCCAACGTACAAAATTTGGATCTGAGCGGCTAGGGTAAGCCTGCTCAACCAGGTTCAACACAATATTGCGATCAATCGCCCTCTCGTCACTTTCTGTAAGCGGTGGTGGCATTGATCCTAAAGGTGCCTCCCGGAGCTCCTTGAGCCTCTTTCTGTGCCTTCTTTTCTTCAGCTGTAGCACGCTTTTTGATGGCTCTATTCGCATCTTTTACAGTAAGGATACCACCAACCTGCACCTGGCGCTTACTTTTTTTTAGCAGATTTGCGTTGGTTGAGCGTTTGGAGGCGCTCAATTTGAGCCTGTTGCCGATCTTTGATATGGGCCTGCGTAAGGCTTCCCTCGAAAATCTTTTTCAGACTCCTCCGTATTTCAGGAATCGCGTTAGGTATCTCATTTAGCTGTGCGTCAACCTTGTTTCAGAAGAAAGAGAAGAGTGTGTATGTGACCTGCATGACGCTAAAGGATACTAGGACCGAGAAGGAAAGGCTCACTTTGGTATGAACTTGTACTAGACGCGCGCTGCGCACGCGGTGGCCCTGAAACGAAAACGAAATAGAAGAGAGAATGAATTCGCAGAGTCAGTTAAATTGAGAGAGTATGTCTACATAGGACGTTTTCCGTCGCCTTTGAGAACGCCTCTCAGAGGGAGAGTCTTCAGGATGTGTTGGTTCAGTCTCAGGCTCAGTATCTGGCCATGTGACTAATGTATCATCCTCTTCCTCCAAGGTAACCGTGTCTGTGTTGTTAGGCATTGAAGAACCCGATGGAGTCTCTTGGGAGTCATCTTGGAAGTTAGGAATAGTGGAAGTGTTCTGGAGTCGAGTAAATTTCGATGGTGTGCTCGGGGAAGCTCGTGTTGCCCAGCGATCAGGACGTTTTCGTTTGCCAGTTGTTGAAGATGGGCTGGGTGGTATGGCACTTAGTGGGGTTGGAAGAAAGTGTATGTCCTCAGTTAGTACAGCTAGTTGCTGGTTTTCTTTTGTGACTCCGAAAATGCGGCCTGTGATGAAGATCTGGGTCTGTGGTGTTAAAACAGGGAAATTTGACCATCGTGATCCATTTTTGAAGTATGCAGTGATTGGGAATGTTTGAGGCGCTCGAGTAGAGTTATCATAGACTGTTGTTTGAAGTCTGTAGTGCTGGAGTACTGGGCCATCGTTTAGTTGGCCGCCACGCTCCAGTATCGTTCCGAGAAAGGTAACAGTTGGTTGAGCCGCTTCTGGACAGTGCATAAAGTATGATTCGGTATCATTTTGATTACCTGGATGCCTGGTGATTTTAGTTGGTGTTGGATGGTTGTTGAAGGGTATCTTACCGATCAACTGCGTGGGCGTGCATGAGAATCTGGAAGCCTTGATCAGGCAGAGATGTTGTTAGAAACGAACCCCAAGCATAAATAAAAACATTCGGTTGGTAGGTATCCGATTTGCCGGGCTCAGCGAAAAAGCGGACCACAGTTGGTATATCCTGTTGTTCAACATCGTCGGATTGGATATCTTTCTCAGGGATATTAAGTGAAAGACGAAGTTGTAAGGAAAGTCCTTTTCCAGGTCGTGTTGGATCTGGTTCCACTTCGTCTACAAAGTCTCGTATATGGAGCGTTGCAGGGCAGGTTTTATTTGAAGGCATTGGGACAGTTGGATCTCGGTGTTGTGGTTGTACGGTAGGAGGAGAACTGACCGATTAGAGAGATCAGGTATGGAGCAGTTGTATTGAAGTCATTAGAAGATGAAACTGTGAGGTAGTTAAATTCTACTATAACTACCCCTCAATGTGAAGACGAGTTGACGAGTGTATTATCGGGTTCAGGTAAATATGACATGTCTTATAGATAACTCACCGCTAGTTAGGTAGTGTTATACTATACACAGAGAGGAATGCAGTTTAGTGGTTATATTGCTCTTAGATTGCCGTATGAGGAGCAGCATAAAGAGTCCAATTTGCTAATGGTAGTTTTTGATCTTTTTAAGGTTTCCGTAGTGAAGTGGATGCGTTGTTGGCCGTTAGTGAGCAGTACCATGTTGCCATGCGTGCAGTGTCTCCTTTTCGAGGTCTTGCAGGCGGTTCATTTCGCTTAGTAATTGGGGATCAGGTTGATATTGGAGATCAGTCATGGTGATGTTTCGTAACAGATGAAGTCCTGTTAGAGATCGAAGGCGGGATAATTGAACGTACATAGAGCAGTATTTCCTATGACGGTCTTGAACTCTAGACCTAGGGTCATCCTTGAGATCTAAAACAGCTGAGGTAAGCGTCGAGCCTTGGACCTTATAGTCAGTTAAGCAGAAGGCTGGGCATAGCGGAACTTGTTTTCGGCGGACTGAATGCTGTTTCACAGTGATGGACCTCTCTAAAGGGAATATTGGCATAACACCATTTTCCAGGGAGGTGAATTCGACTGATGTAGAACGATCGTGCTTGAATAAGACAGTGGCAGGGGGCTTGGTGCAGAGGATATAAAGGTTGCTCAGTTCGAAAAGTTCTGCTGAGGTAACGTTAGAAACACTGGAAATACTTGCAAGGGTACGTATAGTACCTGTTGGTTCAATTGCTATTCCTATTGCGTGTCCCGTTGCTCCATTTACCAGGCCTAGGGGGGTGCATATATTGGTAAGTAGCATTGCCGGCATGTTTCTAGTATAGAGGAAGAGTCCGGGAAAAGGGACTTTAGAGCCTTGTTCCGGCATCTCGAGCAGGTCTTCTGCTCGAATATGTGCTGAGACAGTTGAAATCGTGCGTGTATGAATAGCCGGGAAGATGTAAATTTTCTGATGGTGGGTCCGTGCAAAGTGTTCCATTCGAACGCGGTTGAAGATATGTCGCAGGGAGTTCAGCTTTACTATCATCGTTATATTTCGCAGCTCCGGAGTGAAAAGTGAAGGAAGTACTCTTCTGTTGAGCAGTATGCAATCTTTTTCATTCAATGTGGCAGATCTTGCACGGGAGAGGAGGTCGTGGAAAGACGGATCCTCCGCCTGTCTCATCTGTTCGTTTAAAAGGACTACTTGTTTGAATTGGCGCCATATTAATTGGCCATTGTGGTCGCTGTCCTTGCCATGCCTGGGTGGTTTCCACAATGGGGGACCTCTTACAGGTGGAAATTGGAAGAAGTCCCCCATGAAAATCACCACAGGTAGACCACCGAAGAGATCTGGAGAATCTCTGTCGAGAGAGCGTGCTCTTTTGCAATGATTATTTATGACACTGAGCATGGTGAGATCCATCATGCTTATCTCATCGACGATCATAATTGTTTTGTTCGACCAAAGGTTTCTGACTCTATTTCCCATTGTGCCTCGGTGAGAAGGGTTCAAGGAGATACCAAGTGACGTGTGATAGGTGTTGCCGCCAATGTTATCAGCAGCCGCACCTGTGGGTGCCATAAGAATGACTTCACGTTTGCGGTTAAGCAGAGCCATGCCTGCCACGATGGCTCGTATAATCTGGCTTTTGCCGACTCCCCCTTCTCCTCCAATATAAAGAAGTGTTTGCGATCGCTTGGAAGCATCATATGGATGATCAGCCCACATCAACGCCTCTGAGAGAATTCTCTCCACTACGATCCGTTGTTTTCGATTAAGAGGAAGGGTCTGGGCTATGTGTGTGGTCAGGCTCATGCCGGTGGGGTTCCCATTCAGGTGAGCTGGTTGATCTCCAAGGTATGGAGTGAGATCAGGCTCAGTAAGGGAAGGGTGTAAGATTCCGTCACCAATCTGTACATTAAAATCGTCCAGGTGATAGCTAGAATCTGAGAGGTTGGCTGATATTCTTTCTTGATCACTAGGTGTCGAAAGTCCTTTCAAGCACATCTCCCAATCTTGCAAAGTTGTAGAGGGAATTAAACGAAGGCCAGAAGTCTGAAGTACCGAGTCACTGTGCATATCTAGGGGATGAGTATGCTGTAACTGTAGTGTTTCTTTGCTAAATGAGTGAGGTAGCAGTACAGAGATGTGTTGCGCACTGTTAATGAGTTCTTGGGTCCAAGCTCGTTTGATAGAATGAAAAGCGGTAATTAATGTTTCTGCGGTATAATTCTCAGTGAGATGTGGAGCTAGGTCGTCATGGTCAGAACTCCAATCTGGAATATCGAGGCTGTCCAGGTCCGGTTGAAGTGTGTCTGTGTGGAAGTCAGATCTATTCCGTAAAATAGTGTCGGCTTGGCAGTCCTCGTGAGATTTTCGTAACAACTGCACGTTCTTAGCAAAAGTTCTATTATGAGGAGGTAGAGTTGGTTCTATATGGGTCCAAATGTGGGAGAAAATATCACGATTGGTTGATGTTGGGCCAAAAGCATGTTGCTGGAAAAGTGATGATAGCACTTGCCACGGAACAAATAAGCCTAGTAGAATCTCAGCAATGTCGTTCATGATTGCAGCCGTGGTGGGATTGCCTCCGGGAATAGAATCCTCTGCTGTTTGGAACTGGGTTAATTGTCCCTGGAGTGTGACCGTTGCGACTTGAGATTGTGTGCGCGCAATGCGTTGCACATGCGTGGTGTGACGAGCGTGGTTAGAGTCAAATGTGATATCGGTTGTGGTCGCTTCTCGTAAACTACGCGTTCTCACTAGCATGCAGTATTCAAAGATGGACAGCGATGCTAGATGTGGACCACGACACTTATAATTGTCAAATATACTCACGGGAGCAGTGGTAGCGTTCTGGTGATACATACAGGGCTCTTCTGCCATGAGTTCGGCAGCAGCGTTGGCATTGGGATCACTTGACTGCAGTATTTCTTGGATATAGCGTCGTAGCCACCACAAGTTTATCCGGGTGAAGTTGTAACTAGCTGTGTAGTAGGAAGGAAGTCGTAATAGGGTGCTGGCAATTTGAACCCCACTAATTTCTCGGTCTTGGGACAGCGCATTAAAGCACCGAAGGGCAAAATTATCCATGTCTTTTTCCCGAAGTCTCACGTCTCTGGGAGTGGGGGAAACATTTGATTTTGCTCTGTCAATGGATTGTTTGAGGAGGGCGGCCTTGGCCACTGTCTGCCAAGGAGATACGTCGTCTTTGGTGGTGTAATTAGTGATGTAGTAGAGGATAGATAGCGATTTCGAAATCGTTGGGATCCAGGATATATCGTGATTGGAGCGAATGCAGCTTGCAATGGCTGGATTCCACGGGGTTACCCACTGGTGATTCCGGCGAAGATGGATTATTCCGAGTTTGTCGATTGTTGATTGGGGAATGATTTCACGAGGCATATCAAAACGACAAGTAGGTTGACCGGATCTGTTTCGCTTGTATTTGAAACATGTCGCAGAATGTTTCTTCGAATGAAGTTGTTTCTGACGAGCGACTTGCTATCGCGAAGCAGTTGATCATAAAACTCAAAGTCCGATTCACTGTCGATCGTTGAGGGGAAGTCTCTTCGCGGAAGGACATTAGGATCTCGTTCATCAACTTCACTAATACTCTGCACAATCACAGTCTCAAGATAACGCATCATACGAGCCGCAAAGTTGGTGTCTGTAAGTAGTCGATCACGTAGTGTCGTAAATTCCAGATTTCCGCGCACCCAGACCAAAGTATGCAGGTGAAGCATACCACGGCCATTAGTCTCTACAACACCAAAATAATTGGACACGTCACCAAAGATTCCAGTATTCTCAGAATCGGTAGCAAGAAGCTTGTTTAGAATTGCTTTGCATGTACAATGGAAGAACTGTGCCACTGCAACAGGATTCGATGTCGCCACAGCATGACGAATAGCTGCGGTTGCAGTGGGCGCGGAGGTGTTGGAGAGATCCATACCGGCAAGAATAAGAACAAGAGGATTCTGCAGGTCAGAAGGATTGATTGTGAGCCAAAAGGCAGGCATGCCTTCCCGTACTATGAGACCTCGAAGCTCGGCACGCAATTGGAGTTTGTGGAAGAACGACCCCGGGACTCTTACTCCAATAGCGGTTACGTTTCGAAGCAGTCGCTGGATAACTGGGTTATCTACAGGCTTGCCAGCATAGAGGGCCGTGGTAGCATTTTCCAGTTGCGTAACGGTTAGATCGTTGATATCACGTGTTATCGAGTTCCAATCGGAACGTCTGGAAAGTAAAGCATTCCCTAGAGAAGATCTTCGAAGCTGCATAACATCATACAATAGATATATGAAAGTTCGATGACGAGCGAATCTGGAAACATCAGTATACGCAGGATAGTACTGAATATTCGATACAGACCTCTTACTGTGATGGCGGAGCGCCCAGTTAGCAAAAGCTGCTATGCTGACTGGTATATTGCGCTCATCTAAATGGCCGCCACTTCCTTTGGGAAAGAGTGTGGGAAAGGCGGCCGTGAAGTAATGCGGATCTTCCCAGTGGTTCAGCAGTGTAGCTTTCCCTTGAATTTTATAGGATATTACTGGCAGTCTTATATCCTCATTCTCAGTAAGATCAGACCCTAGTTCCTGGGCCGGACTTCCATCAACGTCTGGCACTGCATTCGTAACAAAATTGTACAGAGTATGCAATATGCGGGCCTCTGGATTCTGGCGCTCTCCATTGATGTCCGTGGCAACGGACGCAGTGGTCAGAAGGGGAGCAGAATCTTGAGTAGAGATGCCATCCTCGGCTGCTTGCCAGTCATTCTCATAATTACCGTCCTGTAGGTGTACAGTATATCCTTCCCGTTCATTGTGGTCATCGCTGTCAAGGAAAATGACAGAATCTTGTAATTCTTGGGGAATGAAGTCGTCGGGCCACTCGTCAGTGATTGAGTGGTTGATTGTCACGCCAGTATATAGATGGTTATGCTCGACCAGATATTGTAAAGCTGCAAGAACTGTGCGTTTGCGAACAATTAGGAATGGCTTTAGATCACTCTGAGTTGGTGGTCGATGTCCTAGCCAGAATACCTTGATTAGATTATGAAGCGCAAGTTCAGGACTGGGCAGGATTTGAAGCAGCGGGCCTGGATCTTGAGGTATAACTATGAAATGTCCTCGAAGGGCATCGTAATGGAGCGGAGATGATCGACCTGCGGATCGTAGTTTTAAAACCACGCCAATAGGATGACATCTGGCAATGAGGTATTCCTCAGTTAAACTAAGGTCTTCAAGAACCTTAGGATAGTGCTGGCAAAGGGTCACGTTGATGTGGTTCTTGGCGGAGAACTTCGGGAACGTTTCCCGGAGAACGGCCATATGACAGGTCAAGCAGAGGTTCGAATAATTCAAATCTCTACCACAATCATCAAGGTGGCCATCCCACCCTTGTAAAATTGGCTCTTCATCATGTATCTGACGAATGTCGGAAAGAGGAACAAGCATCCCGCAACAGGAACAAACACCCTGGCGATGGTCCTGAAGAATTTCTTTTTCATAGGATGATATGGATGACCGTATTTGTGATGCAGAGATTTCTGGCGGAAATGCATGTGAAGCTTGTACACGAGACTGATATTCACGGTTTAAAATGCCAACTGCTTGGTGCACGATATCGTGAACAGGGTCGTTGGTGTTAGAGGTCTTCTGCTTTTTGGTACTCGGGACTGTACCTGATGCTTGCCGTTTTTGACTTGGAGACGCCGGTAATTCAAATGAGTTCGCATGCGGATTAAAAGAAGAAGGAGTAGATTGAATAAAATCGACAGGCTCCTGGATAGTTGTTTTCCTTCTAGATCTGCAATGGAAGCAACGCTTGACTCCCGGACTGGGCGCGAAAGGATTACCACAGTCGGAGCAGAGCCGTATATTCACAGGTGAGGATTGAAAGAGGGGAATTCTGCGTTGCAAAGAGCCAAAGCATAGCTCACATCGATTACATGATGAATCCGCCGAGATGGGAACGCCGCAGTCCTGACAATGGCGCGAGGACAGCGGCAGTTGGCAAAATGGACAGTGAGACGGCTGGATTCCTGTAGATACAGTAACCTGGTAATCACAGCCTTGACAAAAACGACGACTTAACATAATCGAGTAGGAAGGAGATACCACACGTAAAGACGGCCTAAGGCAATTGCGGGAAGCTAAAGTAGAGATCAAGGTATATTAGTAGTAAATGGTCTTGGAGTGCGGATCTACAAACCAAAGTGATACATCAGATTTTCTTTAGCCAGAGAAGATCAAGAGACAGACCTGTGGCGAAAGTTATAGAAATGAGCGGTATCACAAAATATGAACGTCTCGAGCCAATAACAATATTAGAAAAGCATCTCTAGCCCTAACCCCATGCAGCCAAGAGGAACTAGGCCCAAAAAGGGAGTCAAGTTTCAAGTGTTAGCTTCCTGCAGCGTTTTTGTGTGGCGGTCTCGCGCCCACGGTCCTACTCCCTTCCACTCCCTTTGGTCGTTTCAGGGCACCGGATTAACTGAGGACCAGTCACTGGCAATAAGGTACAACAGAATTACGACGGTATGGGACACGCACCAAGTCACGTGGAGATACAAATAATATACTGTTATTTATCGAAGACAAGAGTATTGACAAATTGAGTGGGAACGCGTATTGTATTGTATTCAAGTGTGTCTTAATAGAATGAAAGTATCTGGCATAGGTGTGCCATACATAATGCAGCGCAGTCCTGTGCGCGCTAATTTAGTAAGGAGTCCTCTTGGCAAATCCTTATATCGAGGAAATCCAGCTATCCAATAAGGGCATACGAGTGGATATATGCGCTGCGCTCACCGTATTCGGGATAGCGGTATAGTAAACTTGTCAAGTATATGATATCATTGGAAGATATCTTATACTTGTGAAATTGAGTGGAAACGCGTATTGTATTGTATTCAAGTGTGTCTAATAGAATGAAAGTAACTGGCATAGGTGTGCCATACATAATGCAGCGCAGTCCTGTGCGCGCTAATTTAGTAAGGAGTCCTCTTGGCAAATCCTTATATCGAGGACAGCCAGCTATCCAATGAGGGCATACGAGTGGATATATGCGCTGCGCTCACCGTATTCGGGATAGCGGTAAAGTAATCTTGTCAATACTTTATACTTGCTACTTCTGAAAGTATACGATATAAAGTATAAGGAATGTGGAGGACTGGATTATTAAGGACACTCTTTACCATGTATTTAGTTCTTCATAGCTCTTTGACATAAGTCACTCGAATCCAACAGTGAGAGTCAGCAAGGCATTCTAACTCGTACGGGCACCAGGCTGTACGGGGGATCTCTTCTATCTTAGTTCCGTTTAAGACTTCCAGACACCAGTTCGACTATTGTTACAGTACTTGTTACTCTGAAGGTGCAAACTACTGTACAGATAGTGGTAGTAGCCTGCATATCGCTGGTGTAGCGAGGGGTCAGGGTAAATGAGATCATCCATCCATCCATCCAAGTGTAGACGACAATGCCTGAGTATAGATTAAAGCTTAGCGACAAGAACTACTGTATTATTCTATATTTATGTGTGTTTTATAAACGACTACTTCGATAATCCCAAGCCTGCTCGTCACTGAAGTTCCATATCGACGATGGTGGTCATCTCAGAACGTAAAGCCCACTTCGAGTCTCACGCAGCACTGTTTGAGTCGCGGAAATTCTTCCAGAATTGCCCTGGCCTCTGCAGAGAATCATTCTTATCCAAATGTTCACCGGTGTGATGCACTGGTGATCATGCCCACGAGAGGTGCTATCGACCTTCTTCATCTTGAAAAATCGCAGCGCTAGTCATGCAAATAACGGGAAGCACAATGCAGGCGAGGACCGCATGTACAATCGGTGGTCGTCTAAGCTGTCTTCCAAACAGTGGTAGTGGTGGTGATGACAATCACACGCGTGGACAAGCAAGCTGGAATGTGGAGTGATAGATCGATGTTGACGGTCATGACTTTCGCTAATTGGAGAAAATCGAGACAAGGTGGAACTACTCGATGGCGTGCTGGTAATGCTTGGAGCTCCTGTCGAGGTAGAGGTAGTTGAGGACGCCGTGGAAAATGTAGTAGAGATGGAGGAAGACTTCCGATGTGGCAAACACGCGTTAAGAGGACCTAACAAGGGACAAGGCCCAAGGTTGAAAGCAAGTGAATCGCCAAGGAGAATAAGAATGATAGGAAATAGTTTCATCTTGACGTGGCCATCCGCCTGGGCAGTCAAATGTGGTAGGTGCCCGATTTATAGACTCAGCTTGGACTGAGAAGGGTGTGGACGAGACCGTTGTCTTTCCGCATGAATCCTTCCAGAGTAAAGCCAGTTCATTACGGAGCAATTTTTCATAATGAGTGAACTTACAGCCTAGCAAAGTCACCAACGAGAGATACCTGTGCCTCGTTCCATCTGATCGTGGGTTTGTTTTTCTTGGGAAGTCTTTCTATATTCGTTCCATCAAGATTTTGATGGCGGATTTGGATGGCGTGTTTCTTCACCACTCCGTTCCTCAGTCTATTCACCACTCGATTCTTATAACGGGTAAGGAAATCAAGTCCGTAAAATGTCGCTACCTCAAGATTCAATATTACGCGGACATACCATCTGGTACGAACCATCCGCCGTTCAATAATATATCTGAGCAAGTTGATCGCATTTTTTGAATGAGACACCGCCTCTTCATCAATACTTGACCACCCTAGCCTATGCAAGCCGTCCCTTCGAATATACGCTGGAAAAATTTACCTCTAGGAGACAAGTGTGCTTGAGGATTGTTACATGTTGGAAGACACTCAGCAACGTAAGGTCACCTCAGTTAACCAGCCTGGGACTTCTATTACTTGAGACATCAGTGCCACCGTACATGATGGTACGCCAATGGAAAAATCATCCAGCAGCGAAGTGGAAAGTACATCCAGGCAAAAGTGGGTGGAAACTCGATTGAACGGTACGTTTGGTGTGCCGAAGCGAAAATCATCCTTTCTCGTTTCCCCCAAGCTTCTCTGCTTTTCCCTCGTATTATGTGTTGTCATCTCACAAATTGGCTACATCCATCGATTGTTCCGGATCGCGAGCCCTCTCCGGGTTTCAAAGTAGACCCTCACCAAAACGATCTAACCGTGACACTCAAACCTTGAAAGTACGTACGTAATGCCCTACCTTAAACGATTAAACATGCTTATTCTCTTTACTCCGATCTTGATCTATCCTCCCCCCTCAGTGGAATAATAGCTGTAGACATACACGCCCATCATCCCTCATGGTCGGTATCGCTGTACTGTAACCTTTTCTGCATATGGGTCAGTTGATGCCTCCGATGTTGAAGCGATAACCTTA
>JBBVQN010000135.1:0-37381 GCA_038993655.1 Talaromyces verruculosus | reverse complement strand
TTTAGGGTTGCTATTCACTAAGAAATTAGGCTGACCCTAACCCTGCCACTTTTACTTTCGGGCCAAAAACAAATGGGTATTTTGGTTAGATTATTTTCTTATCCCTCGATACTATGATCTCAAACTCTTACATCTTTTTAGATCTCTCCATCTTACTATCCGGAACCCTTTTCTTACTCTAATTCAGAATTAATAATAATTTGGATCTTTTACTGCATGACCAATGCCTTCTCTAATCGTGATATCCCTCTACATCACAAACCCAAACTTGACTATGAATTTGATTCTCAATCATATCATTTATTGAATCCTTAATCTCTCCATTTATGGAATTCTCAATCATGGAATCAATGGAATTCCAAATCTTTGTATTAATGTCATTCCCAATCCTTATTTAGATTGAATTTCTAATGCCATTATTGAAATTGTTATACTCTTGACTGGTTTAATCCTCTATGTACTACCTCAAACTGCATGGTATTCTGGCTGCTTGATATTCCTATAATAAATTTGTATATCCTTCCTAATCCATGAACCAATTCATGGATAGAATGTGAATTATTATATAGATATCCTGAATAACTACTAGAACAAGATAATCCAAAACTAGATATGCAGTATAATATCAAATAATAGGAATCCATAGAATCAATTAAACCAATGGAATTCATGGAATCTCTGGAATTAAATCAATAGAATCTATCTAATAGATTGAACTTGTTAAATTAACGCATGATATGTAATATCTTAATAGGGGCTAATAGTACCACCCCTGGTATTAAATACTCTTGGATTTCTCCTATGGTAAATTCATATATGAAAACCTTTTTAGGATTAGATATAATATCTTCTATCTTCCTATAATGACTCTTTCAATTTTGGAAATAGTGATCTAGGTATGGCTTATCATTCTTTGCCATCCTCTAATGGCACCAGTGGTCCTGCTGTGTTCTCATCTCCCCCAGAACGCTATATGCCAATGAATTGATATATTAATATATGAATATAATAATAAACTATTAATTAATATGAATATCTCTTTAGTGATGATCTATTGATCCTCTGCCATGTGAATTATGACAGTAATTGGTGTGATATAGAACAACTAGAAATTTTGAATCTAGATCTCTTGCCTATTGGCACTTGAATATATATATCCTCTGAACCACAATTCTTGGTCCGTCAATAAACACAACATTTGCTGGGTACACCCGAACTGTTAGATATATGTGATATATTTGATATTGGTGTGTAGCTAGATTATGATAACTTTTATCTCTTGGGTTATTTCTACTATTTTGATGCTATAAATAATTTCAATGATGTTAATGACATTGATCCCTTTTATTAATTTAGTAGAATAAAAATAAACTGCTATTTCTTTATGAAATAATAATATAATGCTTCTATACCAGGGCAGTAAAACTATCTTTCTTGGGCAATATTATACTTCTGTATCTAGGCTGTAAACCTATTAATCAATATAATATTGCGCTTCTGTATCTGGGCTGTTGAACTGTTACTATTGTATGGAAATATGCTCTATATAATGAATAGACAAACAATACAGAATGCTCTGAACTGATGTAATATACTTAATATACTCTCTTTGCTCAATATGTAGAATGCCCTTAATATGCTTAATCACCTCAACGCGCCTTACTGGTAGGAACTGCAGAATAACTCAGATATAATAATAGAATAGAATCCTGCCTCAGGGATGACCATATTATAGTTCTTCTTTGGATACGCATGTATATTAAAATTGTGGAACAATCTTTATCAATAAATTCTAATCTGTTGCAATGGAACATGTGATCTAGAGAACCCTATTATCAACTTTAATGCTAATTATTTACTACCTTAATTGGCACTTGGGCCATACTACTAGTTGATCATATATATAAATCTATACACTAATTATAGCAATAAAAATTAGTATTATCCTAATATGGAATGATGGGTTGGTATTCTATGGTCCACTAGAACTGTATATGGTATAGAATATATATATCTATACTCCTATAATTCTAGTTGAATAAACTGATATATCTAATTTATATTAATAATTAGTTGTTAATCTGCTCTCTTTACATATATGTTGGATTACTTCTATAATTTTGATGATGGTAATGATTAGGGTTATATTGACTACTTCTATCTCTTTGATAGACTAGGATTAAAATAAACTAGTATCTCTTTATAAAATAATAATATAATATTTCTGTACTAGGGCTGCTAAACTATCTCTTTCTAGTAATATTGTGCTTCTGTATTCTAGATATCAAACTATCTCTTAATCTAATATTGTGCTTTAGCACCCTAGGTATTAAACTATCCCTTAACCTAATATCATGCTTTGGCATCCCAGGTGTTGAACTATCTTTTAACTTAATATCATGCTTTAGTACTCTAGGTGTTGAATTCTTACTATTGTGGGAACCTGCATGCTGGGGAAATAATAAATAGACTTAACTAGAAAAATACCTTAATCAATCAGGTCCCTTCTATGCCACTTTATTAGATCTTTTGCCTAAACTATATATATATATAGTTAGTATCCTCTACATCCACCTAATTGTTGCGCATCTATATATATATAGTTTCTGCATATTTGCTAGGGTTTAAATATATAATACTAATCACTGTCAGGATTACTATATTTAGAAACTAGCAACATCATTCAAGAATGACCTATTATCTGCTATAGGAACTAGCCTTATAACACTAATATATAGCCTGTAGCACCCCGCATGCAAAATAACATAAAAATTATATATATTTATGCTGCTTCTATATCTGCTGTATTATTTACTCAATATAACCCTGGATAATAGCTATTACTAGTTAGGAACATGCTGTGATTAGATGCATAGATATAGCCACATCTATTATTTTAATATAATATACTATATATTAGTGTTGCCACTGCAATAATATGTGCTTTAATTAATCTATTGCTATAGCTGCCTCTCCATAGCTCTGTTGTATCTGTTATATTATTATCTGCTTCTGCTACTCCTGCCTCATCCATATAGCTATCACCTCTATAGAATATAATAAGGATAGTAGGGAATGGACTGTATATTGATTATATAGCATCTCACTATCTGTGCAACTGTCTAGTCTCTTATATAAATCCAAATATGTATCTAATACCATCTGTTGATATCTGATGCCCTAGAAATACTCCTATATCACCTGTTTGCCCTTTTCACATCCAGCCTCTCACTATGACTATCCACAGGCCTGGAACATATGGGGTGTGATGATAATAGCTTCACTAGCCTGCCTATTCTGTCTAACACATCTACTTTCCTAGCTGTAATCCTACAATATCTGGGGCACCTCTATATAGATAACACACTGTATAGTAGGGATATTAATGCCTATACCTAATATATTTATTGCTATAATAGTCATGCTATGGCTGGGCTTGTCCATGGTCGCCTCAGGGGTTTAGGTAAATACTTATAATGCGTGCTCTTTCTGGGCCACTGTTATTGGCCTATGATATGCTAAATACCTTAATTAGGTAGCTAATATGTCTATTGAACCAGTCTTGCTTTGATATACAATGATCTTCCTACTATAAAGATGCTAATAGGCCTTGTGCTGCTAGATAAATGCTATAATCTTATTCTTCTTAGTATTCTTGCATATTGACTTGACCTAATATACAATGTTGACCTAGGTGGTATATAGACTATAGAATTATTATACTATAGTAAGTGTTAACTGTAACTATTAGAATAATTAAATCTTATTAATAGCTAGCAATATGGCTGTTAACAATACTATAGGACAGTTAATAGTTATTAATATCTATAATTCTACTATCTTAGGTTGAAAATCCTCATAGCTATTCAATATTGTATAGTATTTATTAATTATAATCTAATTTAATTAATTCCGCTCCTGCAACCAACTGATGTATAATTGAAACTCTTTACTGATGGCTGATTTCAGTGTTATTAATACAATCTGTGCTGTCTCTGGGGGTTGATGGGAATTCTATGGCATATATGATATGCTTACTTGTGCATATTCCTACTGTATATCCTGCTATAATAATACCATTAGTACCACTATAATGCTTGTTCTGGCATGTTCCCATACTACTAGAACTATGAATATTATGCTCTTATCATCACTAGTGCCTATTACTTTTAATACTCATAGGGCACTGCCCATAATAGTATTAATAGCTACTTTCTAGATATCTTAGAACTGGGTGCTGGGTCCTATAATCTATTCTAATAACAGTTAAATAGGGGCCTCTTGTATAGCCTGCCACTGTACAATAGAACAGGGATCTATAGTAGCCATATCTTATTTCTATTTCATCCTAATATGATCAGGGAATGGAAATCTTAAAAACCAATACTATTATTTATTAGCTTGTTGGAACTAGGCTTTCATAATAGCTATAGTCCCCAGTACTTCCTCTATACTTTATATATATATTATTCTAGCTATATGGCTTCTATATCCAGCTTGGATATTAATTACTATATTCTTAATAGTCTATTAATATCTATTCTTGTCCTTCTTTATCTCCTATTCTTTCTCCATCAAATTACTCTTAAACCTAGTTGTGGGACTTAAATATTGCTATATAATAGCAATCATAATCTATTAATATATACTAATAGTCAATCAAACCCCTATACTAATTTTAATCTCTTGTTATATAACTTATTTTATCTATTTAGATATCTATATAGTGTTATTAACCTTTTAGAATAGTTATATAAATCTGCTTTATTCAGGTTATCTGTACACTATGGTTTTAATATAGCATTAGAATGGCATGGCTAACTATTAGAAATATATAAATAACTTACTAACAGCCTAGGGCACATATTAATGGATAATCTTAGATTGACCTTATATATGATATCCTTTGTAATATATAGTTATAAATAATATCAACCTATGCTCAATTAACTAGTTGTATAATCCACTAAATTTAGTATTCTAATACCAGATAGACATAGCTTCAGGACTATAGATAGGGGTATTACTGGTTAAATATATTAATACTAATAAATACTCCTTTATCTGTCTAATAGTATGTATCTATTACTATATTTAATAGGGACGCCATGTATGAGTGCTAGATAGGCTAGATGCTAGCTTGGTCTAGATAAATATATATTATAATACAGGATCCTACTATATACAATTATATAACTATTATATATTATCTATATCCTATATATTATAGGGATCCTAGGTAAAATACTACCCAGGTTAATCTTTAATAGTATAGTCCTCTATGGTCTCTTATATAATAGTTAGTAATTAATAGTTAATAGGAAATAATAATATATCTTATATTAAATAGTCCTATGCCTGATTAATAATACTATATATAGTCTCCTATAATTAATCTATAGTAAACTAATAATACTAGTATATGATATAGTCCCTATGCTATTTAATCAATCCATTAGCAATAGTGCTGTACTAGATTTTTATACTATATATATAAGAATCTAACATCCACTTCATTAGAGTAGGTTCTATGATAGTTATAAATTGCAATATTATCCTGTATAATACTATAAAATAATTAGATAATCTAGGATAGGCTTTATTCTTCTTCTATATCTATTGGGCCACTAATATGCAGGTAATCTTGATTATAATAAATAACTTAGAGGTAAATACTAATACTATCTTTTATCTACCCAACTCCTGGATTCTTATAGTGGCTAATCTACTGACAATGCTATTTACAAACTCCTGTCTATATTAACCCTATAATAGATAGTCTAACATGGTAATATATTATATCAATATAGTATAATTAATAGCATTTAATAGCTGGTTAGTAGGATCTATCTTCTTAATAGCATAGATAAGGGAATAGGTGCAATCCTCCTTAGATATGGCCTACTAGATCTGGTAGACAGTCTTGCATTAGGTAGTATTTAATTAAAATCAGATATTACTGGTACTCACACTACACATAATATACCAAATAATCTGTTGCTATACCTCAATGTACTATTTAATAGTGCCAGCCATCATCCATACTTGGAATAGGTATTAGAGTATTTAATCTATCTATTTCCAGTACATCTTAAATTGACTGAATATATTCAATTGCATTAATATAGTGCACTATACAATCATAATAATCTAATAAAATTACTTATTAATCTTAGTCAATATAGGCTCTTGTTTAGGATTAAGTTATTATAATAATATCTATAATATACCTTAATCCTTCTTTAATAAATGATTGGCTCATTTTATCTATTTAATTTATAGGTTGACCTCTTAGGACTTGTAGGAATAGATCTAGGCTTATTTTATTTCCTTAATCTATTTCTCTTGATAGGTGATCTCTTATTTTATAGCCTCTTATGCTATTTCTTATAGTAACTTTACAACTAGGGAAATAGTGGCTATAATAATAATATTATTTTGGATAGTAAATCATTAGAATCTATATCTTTTGGGGATAAATTATTAGCTAGCTATGATCTTCCATAGTATTAGGGATGGTATAGATAATATAGATAATATTATAGATTAAAATTGTCTGTAAGGCTAGGGATTCTTCTATCTATATTGCTTCTAGCTATGGTATTAGATCTGTCTAATGGTCTCTCTGATCTAATAATAATAAGGGTGGTTATATTGATATGTGGGATACTATGGTGGTATCAATCTAGAAATAGCTATAATGTGCTGGTAGAGAATCATTAACTCATAGTAATATTAAATTTATTTAGGAAATTGCTGGTAATATTACTGGAATAATGCAATATATAGTGAATGCTGTTCTATAGTATATTTAGTGTCTTGTAAATAGCTTAATAATTGGCTATTAAATACTATATAATGGTATAAATGGTAAATGATGACCTAATAATTAAGGTTATATTCTAATATCTGATCAATAATGGGGGTTGCCATCTTCATAATAATGGATTATATAATAGGGAATTATATCTATATAGATATATATGTGGGACATATAGAATACACGTGGGAATACACATCATGGTGTTTCAATTTTTACTCTTTATGGGTTGGGTGGATATCTATATTAGGAATAACACTCCCGCACATTGCCAATATCAAAAACTAACCCTAATAACTTTTGATCACTTATCATATGCGACTGAATTGGTCAAATCCTTTATAATTTAACAGATTGATTGCGCGGACTGGACATTATATCTGGTCCTAATTTTAATGGTAACCCTAGCGGTTAATATGACTAGGGGATAACAACAAATTATTAAATCATTCTTATCTAGATTACCTAGCACTACACTAACGTTTGTTAGCAAAAATAAATCATCCTGATATAACCCACATTTAAAATATGTGTTAGGGGTCGACCTTGGACTGTGGGCCAATTCATGATCCCGTGCATTGCAAGTTGGGTGATGGCGTTGTGGTCGTGTCCAATGTGCCTGGTCGACCCTTGGTTCAACACTGTCCACTGTTCTATGGTTATGAACCCTAACCCTAGTCGGGAGAATATTGACAGATGTACATACTCTTCTAATAATCTAGCCTAGAGTATACCTTCCATATAATATAACAACCGAAAGGCAAGACAAAGTATTGAAATAATCAATAACCCCACAACAAGAACTGATTCCAACCTGATATAATTAATAGAATAAATGTCAACAGTAGATAGAGTAATATTATTAAATCGCACCCTCTTAGCATTATTCTGTACACTTACACCTAGACTACATATAAAAGCAGGGACTAGAAGAACTACTAGGATAGCCTATTGATTTAAAATCATAACCAAGATATACTTTCTCCTCTATAGACAATATAGATTACCCACCTATTAAGAGCAGTGATAGCCCTGCCCTTGGATTATAGGCCAATCTATCACACAAATCCTGATTAGTGCTAGTTAGGAGTTGAGTAAGAGAGATGCTACTACTATATTATAGCAATAGATAGACTACAGATCTGATTATTTACAGAAATTGAATATGGAAGCAGTCTTATAGAATTAATCTTTCTTCAGATATGAAGAGGCTGAAATTAATATGAATACTATAATCTGAAATCATGCTTCTCTCTTATACCTTTGATCTACTACATGCGAATGGGGCTGATAAACCTAGGCCTAGATCTAGATGCAGTCTATAAAGAAATATTAATAGTATTAATAAGAACATTCTCTAATATACTCTTAATTATTAACTGAGTCTCAGCCAACAATACCTATTCTATTAGAGTCAGACGATGGCCTCCCAACGCCGCTGTGGAAGATTGCGTATTAATGACATCTATTATTCTTCTACTTTAAGACAATATATCCAAAGTTTGATCAATATATCTTATAGGCAAAGATAGGAACTGGCTGGGAATATATTTTATAGCCACCTATATGCAGTAAACCCCCTAGGAAGTGCTGGTTTCCAAAGCTATAGCTATAACCTAAAGCAGATTATTATATCTTAGATTAGGACTCAGAAAATTTATAATTTACTTTATAGATAGATCTACAGCTGGGATTAAGAGCAGTAATCTTAGCTGTAATTAGCTTATAACTGGATATCAAGATAAAGAATAAAGTAGAGAAGAAGAAAACACTGCGGATCTATATAATAGACTAGATATATAATATATAAGTGATTATATGGTTTAATAGTATCTTAAGCTTTTTAGTATTATAAGAGGCTCTTTTTATGTTTTATGAGGAATAGTACCTAATAGATGCTAGTATATTTCCTGGTCTATAAGAAGTAAGAGATTAAATCTTATATTATTTATAAATAATGTAGTCTAATCTATATTAAATAGGATACAAAAGATTGGATTGGCTAGAGTAGATATGGGAACTATATAAGATAGCCTTAGTAATAATGCTTTATCAGAATAGGCTTGGCTTATACATTGCTTACTGCAATGAGATGGATCATATATATTGTAGATGATTTCTTCAAAATGATGTAGTATTAAGTGGTTATTGGGATGTCTATACTAGTAATATATATCTACTGGAGAACTGGAGATATTTCTATCTTGATCTCTATATTCTAGGCATAATAAAAAAACTACAAAGTGTTTTATAGCCATCTATGCCTATAGCATATCTACTTGGGCTTTTAGAAAAAAAGTAGAAATATCTGTGACTAGAAAAGAAGAAGTAGCAGTCTGATTCAGATACAAGCCAATCAGCCCTTGAAGTAGAGAAAAGAAAAAGAATAATACAATCTAAATAAATAATCAACCACTTAGACGCACCAGTTGGCCTAAAGGAAATACCAGCTCTAAAAAAACCAGCACTAAGGCCAAATTAGCTAATTAATTATAGAAAGAAGATATCTAGCAAAAAAGATTCCCTATTAGACAAGTCTATGATGTTATAGACATAGATAGCTTATAGAATATTAGTGACTAGTCTAAGCCTATAAACCAATATAAAGATAAAGAAAATAATAATAGCTGAGCCCAACTATTAACTAGTATTACCTAGAACTAAACAGATACAAGCAATAGTATGCCAGGATAGTAGATTACTAATCTTAGAGGAGGAAGGTTGGATAAAGAATAAGAGAGACATAAACACAAGTATAAAGGGAATAGATTAACCTAGGTATTCAGATCAGAATATCTAGATAGATCTATTAAAGGTCATATTTGAGGTGATGGCGCAGGGTAGAGCAATAGTTTTAATGAATCTTAGTGTTAGAGTGTGATACTATTAGTCTTTAGATGATTAAGAGAATATAGACAGTTGATAATTGGACTATAGGCTAAGATTAGAATATAGTATAGTGATCTAAGTACTTAACATGATGTATAGATTTATAAATATCCCACCTATTTAGTCCTAATATAAAGGAAAAAAAAATTGCCCACCACTAGCTTTAATATAGGATAGTTAATCTATCAGATCTTGGCCCCCTTTTACTCAGCTCATGGAAAAGATTGTCTAGAGGTTTATAATTATCAGAGATGTATATTAGTAAGAAGAAAGTTTCTAGGTTTCTTCTCAGTGAGTCTAAATCCTAAGGATAAGGGATAACTACCAAAGCAATATTATAGGATATAGTGTTTAAGCAGCTAGAGCAGTTTCTGATTATAATCTACTGTAAGTATTATTATACAGTCTAGCTGAGCTAGATTAAAGATTATCTAGACTATACTTATTACCAGATTTTACCAAGTAGAAGAATTATAATTATAGAGGAAATTTACAGCTGGCTAGATATTGTTATTACACTAATAGAGCTAGACATTCCTCTCTGTCAGCTATAGGCAATTCTACAATTGATTAGACCTATCCCTGGATAACAGTACTAGCTTATGCCACAGATATATAGATATATATGTCTAAGTATCAAAATAATACAACAATACTAGTCTTAAATGCATAATTGGAGTTAAACCACTCACTAGGGCCATCTGATAAGATTATTTGCAATATAGATCAGGGAATAGGAATCCAGTACATGTTAGGCAGTATTATACTAACACCTCTTCTAATAAAAATTAAACTCCCAATATTTTGCAATTCTTAGTAAGAAGATATCTGAAACCTGCCCTAATACTATAATAGTCCTTACAGTAACTTAGTTATAGAAGCTCATAAATCAATGATATATAGCTACTAAGAAAAGGCTGGTGGATTAGCTCACTATAGATTATATAGATGAAGTGAATCTATAGTTATAATGAACAGGATGGGTGCCATATCTAAATCATTACTTATGATTAGAGATGCTTGCACTTGTTAAGATACTAGAGAAGGCCAGGAGTTTGATGCAGACTATTTAGAATACTAGGAGTATAGCTGATCCTATAATAAACATAATCTAGGACATAATGGCTGATGTTAGATAACTCAGTCAGCAAGCAGTGCTATATATTAGGATTAATATCTAATTAAAGGTGATCTGTACTAAGAAATATCAAACCTAGTACTGATTGTTGGAGGTGTACCAGGATCTTAATACTATTGTCTAGCAGGTATATCTATAGTAGTAGATATTGATGTTCTTCTGGTGAATCTAGGTGGAAGTGGGGAATCTAATCTATTTATTATATTAGTTTACACTATCTTAGTAAACTGTGTGAGATAGACTAGTGCATCTAGCATACACAAGTATTATTATACACTCTAGATAAAAGATAGTGGTAAATAACTATGCCTGATGTCCATTAGGTGGAAGTTTATTATCTAGAAATATGTTATAATCTAATAATAACAAGCCATACAATTAAAGTATGGAATCTATAATCTTGATACTCTTATTAACTGAAATCTAGCAGGCCTGTTTAGACTTTTATATAGAACTGCTTAATCAGCAATTCATATACCACAAGTATGATAACACTCTAGTATATATAATAGCTTTTCTTAGTATACATAAGAATAAATAGCAATTGATAGAGGACTACTCCCCTATTTTATCCTAAGTGATCAAACTGGCGTGGTTAATACTAATTTAAAAAGCTATCCAACTCAGTCCCAATAATAGTAGGGAGTGGGTATTGTGCATAAACCTACCACAGACATCCTAGTTAGATTATAAATTAATTGCTGAATTAGACTATAGGCCATCCCTATATAGCTATTTAGAGTGGGTGATGATTATAATAGACTGATTCATAGTCTATAGCACACAAAGCCTAATATAATAGCTCCTTAACTTGCAGATATATAGTCTAAAGATTTATTTTAACACTACTACTAAAGGCTATATGAGCTAGTAGAATTAGGATAAATTACTCTACTAGGATCTACAATTCATTATATCCTAGTTTTATGGTATAGTAGATCATATCATGCAAGAGGCCTGATAGATCCTCTTGAAGGATCTGCTGCAATATCTATATGATCAGGTACCAGTAATCCTCTAGCATGCACTGTATGACAATCCCTTCAATAAGGACTTTCACTGGAACTTTCTCTAAGACACCTAGACTATATAGCCAGTGAATAAGACGACATGGCTCTAACAACACATCTACTAGCACACCAATCTCTATTATTAATTCATGCAGGCTAATAGACAGGGTATCCAGCTAATATGATAGTAAGTATTCTATAGATACATCACTACCTTTCTAAAGAAGCTCCTTACTAGTATACAGTTTATATAGGGACAACCTGCATAGACTCTAGAGCTACTAAGTCTATGACATGAGAATAGTTGTTATAGCAGTATCCAAAATCTATTCATTAAGGATAGAATGGTGGTACTTATGACCCAATATCATAAAGATTATCAAATAAAGAGTGATATTAAAATCATACAACAATATCTACCCTAAGAAATGAGAGAGCTATTTGTATAGTATTTATAATTAATCCTCCTCTTCTAATACTGTATTGATAGGCTTTTGTAATAAGAGAATATAATCCATTTCTATATCTAGCTATTTGGCCACGGACAAACTGCATAGATATCTGACTAGCTATAATAGATTCTAAAATATAAGAGTTAAGCTAGTCTAAATAGTTAATCACTCAATATTACCTCTTACTGTGAAGTAGTAATTATTATTAGTTGGTACTACATATAAGATGCTTGAGCATTTGTCTGGAATATAGATATTGAGGCTGCTACTATAAAGGTGGATAATAAGTAGACTATAATAGAGATTACAGATGAGCAAGCCATATATAGTTTAGAGATAGCTAGAAATATTTATACTTAGGAGATAATAGAATATATTGGTGAGATAGTAGAATAATGGATTTAATTTTATCAAAGTAGTTAGGAATAGCATTAGTTTCTAGGATTCAGATCTGTAATCCAGATTCTGCTAAGGGATATAGTAATAGCTTTCCAGGATTAGACTGAACAGAGCCAGACTAAATAGTGGGAGTAGACAAGGAAGATAGACCTTGATATATTATTATAGGAGATAATAGGATTAGAGACTTAATTTATCTAATCTTAAAAAAAGATCTTAGAGGCTATTGTTTAATAATAAAGTCTTATTATAGCTGTTATGCCCACTAGTACTAAAAAGAATCTATTTTTCATGCTTCTCGCATGGATGAGCTATGGTGAGATAATAATTATAGTAGTCCTAATAATTGCACTACAGAAGGATCTTCAAGAACAATGTCACCAGCTCGGCATCTCCTATATAGAATGGAATTCATGACATGCTATCAACAGTGCTTCTATTATGCTAGTAACACCAGAATCCACAGTATCGGAGTGCTTCTAGACATTCATTAACCAAAAATGGTGGATAAAAGAGCTAGATTGGATTATAATTGATAAGTGTTATGTATTATTATAGCTAAGATATTATTTTCGCAGGAGCCTAACCCAGCTAGGTATACTAGTATAGAGCAAGACCCAGCTAGTATTATTAACTGCTATATTACCCCAGGATTATAAGGTATTACTATGTGAATAGATGTTCTTTATACTATCTACTATATACTAGTTTCGCAGCCATACTCATCAAGCCAATATTGATTATCACATAATTTGAATTAGGGAAATTGGCATACTGTGATTAATAGTAGAAGATGTTGTTTGCCAGTAGATCATACAGTAAATCCTATAGTTGATTGATGATAAAGTGATTATTTACTATCAATCTATCTATTTAATAGAAAATATCACAGAAAAGCTCTAGTATAGTACCTATTATAGTTACATTGTTGATTATTGTGGTGTACTAGCTATATTTTATAATTAGGCACAAGGGGTTATTATAGCTACAAGCGCTCTTGGTATAGGGATTAACATTCCGAATATTTGCTTAGTAGTCTATATAGGCTGGATCTAAACCTTGTTAGACTATGCGCAGGAGAGTGGATAGGCTGGACACAATAGCTATCCAAGCATAGCAGCAATGATAGTTGATAGGAGTAGATATAGCTGGCTTGATCCTCCATCAGTAGATCATACAGTCCAACAATATATTGATAGAGCATGCCAACAGCGGATATTAGATAGATATTTGGATGGTATAATCAATAGGTATAAGAGAGTCCGATATGAACCAAATAAGGTTGCTTATGATAGATACTTATAAGTCTCAATAGACTATAGGCCAACAAGCATTCTCCCTCAAGCTATCCTCTTCAGATCCCAGAAGATGGCCTATCCACTGATCAGCAATTAGAGTCCATCTTAAGAGCTGCCTTATACTATTATAGGATATAAGTGAACCCACTTACAAGCTGGGCCAGAGCCTATTATTAAATATTTAATACCTCAAATACTTCTATTAATAATATCATATAGTGCTCCCTTTCATTAATAAAGGATGCAGATCTAGGTAGACTGCCAGGAGGTTAAATCCATCTCTGAACAGTTTAATTATTAGGTGGATCAATGCCAGTTATATATAATAGATGGAATGCCTGCTGACCATACAGTCAATACCTATAGATATATCATTGTAGCCGCAATCTAGCTATAGGCGCGCGAGATGATACAGGCGATAGTACACTCAGCATATGAGGATGGAAATAAAGGGTATAAGCTATATGTAGCCTGTTTCACATACTATTTGCTGCAGTGGATATGTAACCAATAGGAAGAAAACAGGTTTAGTGCATATTAACAGACAAGGTGGCTATGCCAGTATCCCTAGACAGCTATCCAGGTGATGGCCTAGATTCTCCATAGTACACAAAGCCAGTCAATCCAGAGAGCATGGTAATGACAGATATAGCGACAGAAACTGGTAGTAGATGTATATGATTAGGCGCAGCTGGTCTGCCATTTCCAGCGGCAGTTTAGAGAATAAGGGGAGGAGTGGAGCAGACTAGTGGTTGAAATGAACTGGCTATATCACTTAATTAATAAGCTAGAAATAGATATTAATGATAGCTTATTATAATAGTTTATAGTGATCTGGTCTAAGTGCAATGTATATTAGATAATACTCTTTATCATTAGACTATAGGCTATTGTATCTACAGGTAGAATGCTTAGTGGGAATCAAATCTAGCTAGTTGTATCATCCAAATATGAAGTATATTACAAAGGAAATGGTCATTATGTCTGACTGGCAGGATATTACTAGTTCTAAAATATAGGGATCATCTATAAAATAAGTATCAAAGGGAAATAGCCCATAGGCTGAAATTTAGAGTATATGATATTATATTCTTCTCACCACCCTATTCATCATTCCCAGTGCCGGTTGTTGTATGGGGGCAAAAATATAGTCAAAGCCTTCTAGGTTTATTAGTGGTTAGAGAGGCTGGAGCTATGATGTTATTAGTAGTCTGATCTTACTTAACTTTATCATCCACTTGTGCTATTAATTATATAAGTGAATACTGAATGGATTATAGGCTAATAAAGGCATTTACCTAGCTGATACTTTCTACCCTTTAATGGAGTCTGCCTGTCCAGCACTGTGGAGGTGATTGCATGGCAAGTAATCTAAATTGCTTCATTATCTATTGGCTGATTACTAGGGATAATAGTGAGAAACCTGTCCTTTTATGGCAAGGTTGGTGTAGAATTAATAGAGGCATTTATATTCAGCTGGCTTAGGTCTTTATGATAATTATTGAGATTAAGGATGTGTCTGAATACTTGGAGCACCAGATCAAACTGCTGGATTATCTCTTAGGTAATATTGTATTCCTCCTATTAAATAGTTAGTACTGAATGGACTGTGGGCTATTGACCTCTATACCTATTTTGATCTTGATGATTGTAGTTTGGAGTGGTTTGAAGGTCTGCCTGGCATTGTACTTCATACTATGATAGAGAGTATTGAGCATAATGTGTTTCAGCTCTATGTATATTGCAAGTGCGCCCGCCACTTTAAAGGACTTCTGGAATATGCTCTTTATCTAGCTATTTAATAGGGCAGATATTCTCTAGAGAATATAATTTTCTTTCTAGTTAGCATTTATGACAATAGTATCACTAAGGTTGAATGCTTGAAACTATTTGGTCTGCTACTTTGTTAGATATCTGGATTGGGCATGGATAAAATATACATACTAATTTCTTCTAGTTGTTGAAGTGTCTTATGTAGCTGGTCAACACTGGGCTAGTATGAGCTACAACTTTCAATATAATATAGCTCCATCACTTGGACTAAAAACGCTCTAGGTAATGTATGATAGCTTTATTATTAGGGTGGTTTACCTTGTCCTCTGATAGTGAGAAATAGGACTAAATGTTGGAAGGTATGGTGTAAATCTATGGAGTATCAGCAATTAGCCTATAGGTCATTTTGATTTAAAGGATTAACCTAGGATTCTATAGTGCCTTTATCTTGCCAGACTAGGTTAGTCTTAATCTCTTCCCAGATCTTTTTTAATAACTAGATAGTGTAATAACAATATACAGCTTCATTATTAGCACAAATAATATTATCAGCAAAGAAACTTGACTATATCAGTGATTAATACTATTCTAAGGTATTAGTGGGCATCTTCTAATTTAGATGCACCTATTTTATGATATATTAAAGGATCTTATTTATCTTGAAGCTAATAGTGCATTCTAACCTTACCAGATCACTCTTGTTAGTCTTAGTTAGTATTATTATTAGCCTATAGGTTGTTGGAGTATATACTATTTAGAATATTTAATTAGCTCTCTCTCCAGCAGTTGGTGATAGATTATATAGTATTTATTGTTGCTATAGCAGCTTAAGAAATTGGGATGATAATTTTAATATTCCAGGCCATTATTACTAGTGACAGAGGTGGTGAGCTTGAGGAAATTATAGTTATTATTATAGCCTAATAGCAAAGGAAACTGCTCCTTATAGCTCTCATAGTTAGAGATAGTAGGAAAGAATAGAAGACAGAGAGTATGGCTGGAGTAGTTGGTTGTCACTTTATAGATCTAGTGCCAGTCTTTGTATGTAGTGCTGGTACTATTATTGGGGAAGACTGTAGTTATAAAAGTATTGAACTTGGAGAAGATGAGAATCTAGATCTATATCTCTATTAGTGATTTAGCCTATGGTCTGTTTCTCTTGCTATAAGATGGCGGACTTACTTTATTTAGCTTAGCTGTTATGATATCTGATATGGTGTATCATATAAATACTTCTTTACTATATTTAGTCGCATAGAATCTTGATACTAGATTATATTATTAAGTGTGATAGAGAATCACTATGAGATGTATGATTTTCAGTATCTTAAACTAGAACTGTATAGTAAGAAATGTTTTTATAACCTTAGGCTTTAGGAGTTGCTCTTGATTATTGTTGCTAGAGCACTTGTTGAAGGTAGTGATAATATAAAATATAAGATACTCCTCTGAATCCTTCTTCTAGATTAGATTTTTATTTGTTTTCAAGTACTGCTTTACTAGAGCGCTTATGCCATCCTCAACATAACAGTCTACTATCTAGTAGTAATCCTACTCTATGTGAGTCATACTGGACAGTGGTATTAGAATAAATAGGCTTATCTCTATACTATTGCTACTACTGGTATCTGTAATGATGGATTTGAGGGCATGGATACGATGCTATTCATTGACTATATGAATAGGGGTTAAGAGTGTCTTGGGCAGGTAGGTAATTGAGAGAAGATACTACTAAGATATATTAGTAATATAATAACCTATAGGCTAATCTGTACTTGCCTTGTCTTATGTATAATAGCATATCTAGTTGATAATCTTCTATTGTGCAGGGGTGATTGTCTGATTAGATTATGTTATGATTAGGTCTGGTTAGGTATTAGGGGGGGTGCTTTTAGAGACTGCCTATTCTTTAGTAGTCACCTTCTCAGGGATTATAAATTGATTTATAATCTCTATAAAAGAGGCTTTACTAGTAATAATAGTGATTTAATTAGCAAAGGTATAGCAGTGGACTCTAGCTTGGAACTATTCCTTTAACTAAGTAACAAGCTTATTATTTAGATTGTAATTGCATTGAGTATTAGGCTCTAGATTCTTATCTAAAGAGAGTTCTTAAACATTAATAATAAAGCTTCCTATGAAGCATTGTTCCATGTTGAGAGGAATAGTATTATTCTATATATCTTACAACTCTGTCTCTGAGTCAGGGTTGCTGACTACTAATATTATTACTTTATAAAATATTAGTAGGATTAGCTTATAGGCCATTGCCAAGCATTAGAAAGCTTATTAGTAGAGAAGATAGGATATATTCTAAAAATAAAGGGGGGTACAAGTGGTAAAGATAATCCAAAAAATTTCAAAAAAAAAAAACAATGGTTGGGGAGGATAGAGGAAGAGATTAAAATCAAGCCTAAGAAATCTTTGCCTATTATTTATCTTTAAAGCAGTGCCATTTTTAGATGAATAAATGCTAACTAACCCTGGTAATTATATGATCTCTCTACACTGAGTTAGTCAGTCACAGATTTGCCTATCAAATATCCTTTATTTGATATACAGCTCTATGGATAGGTCCGCAGAAACCCCACAATAGTGGTTCACGGGTGTTCCTATCTATTGAGCCCTGACCAAGACTAGTTCTTAGTAAGTGATCCTTTTGGAGGAGAATACCTTCTATATTCTATAGCCTTTGTTAGATCTCAACTAATCTCATCTTAAGGAGGTGTCTCTACAGTACTTAGTCATTTATAAATGTGCACACTGATTGAGATTATAGGATCTAATAACTTATAATCTATTAGTAGATCCTAATATATATTACTATGAATTATGGCTGCTCCTCTATTTTCTTGTCTTGATGTGCTGCTTTTCTTTCTATAACATAGTTTATTCAAGATTAGTAGTTGAGAGATCTATTTTAAGTCTATATTTTTATGTTCAAAAATGACTCAAATATTTCCTATTAATAGCAAGGGTCCTGGACTTAATACTATAGTAGACATTATAATCCATATAAAACCTTTCCTTAAGGATAATATAGTTATAAAAGTAAGCTTGTTGGTGATATTCTTGATATTTAAGTCTCTAATATTTTATAGCCTAAATAAATGCACTAGATGGCTTATAGTCTATAAAATCTAGCTATTCTGTTATTTCTTTGTCTTAATATGCTTCATATTTTCTCTTTTAAGATTCTTTATTAATGGCAAAGGCCTTAAACTTGATACTGTGATAGATATTGAAACCTATGCAAAACCTCTCCTTAAGGATAATGTATTCATGAAGGTCTATAAAGATAATAATCATCTAGGTATTAAAGCCTCTGAAGGTCTTGTATTTTTATGGGATAGCCTATACTCTATAAAATGTGTCCATTTCTCCATTTCCTTTATGCCAATGGGCCCATGGGCTGATTTGATACTTAATAATAACATCTTGGGTCGATTGTATATGGATATACTGTCTCAAGAATAGAAGTATGGAAGTCTGGGCTTCGGCGGATAATACGCATGTGAATGTTATATAATCTATGAAGCTGACTTATAAAACTTGTTAAGAAGGTATTTTGCTTTTTTTGAAAGATGGCTTAAGCTATACTTTAAAGTTAGAGGTTCTAGATTTATAGGATAATATGTTTATGTGATTTCTGTTCAGTGTATTGATAAAATAGATCTGGGGATTAATATTGTTATATGAGTAAGATTTTAAGCATAGTCTGCTCTTAATTTATAGTGATAGACTCTTATAGCTGGTAAAACTAAGAAGATTAAAATATTGTATTTATAATTTAACAATACCAATACTGAACACTCTCTGCACTTTCTGTTTGTGGCTAAGAATACTCTTCTAGCTTTAAAGTAAGTGGAGTTGAATAGAAATAAGTCAATAATAGATAATATTAATATTAAGGATCTTTATATCTTACATAAGAAGAGACAGGAAGAGCATAATATAGATGAAGATACTAAGAATGTCTAGGGTCTTAATAGGCTTGATAAATGCTTGGATTCTATAGCAGGTAGGCTTGTTGCTAACACATAGAGGCTTACTATTTTTAGAAGTAAATTGGTCCAGGATCTAATTTATTCCTCAACTATAACTGGAATCTAGGACTGGTATGCTTGTTGCTGATATATTTGCAGAGTTAACAGCATAAATAGAGAAAGTATACTGTAACAGCAAGAATAGTGACTCTTCTACAATCAATTATCTATAGACGCAACTGTTTTGAGAGTAGAAGTATAGAAGTTTAGAATATTAAGGAGTTTTATGCTCTGCTCAAGAAGAGACAGAAAGAGTGTGATATAAATAGAGATGCTAAGGATATCTAGGGTCTTAATAGACTTAATGGACTTGATAGACTCTTAGATCTAATAATCTGTAATTTATTTCTAACTATAATGACTGGAACCTAGGACTGGCATGCTTATTGCTGATATACTTATTAAGTAAGCAGTATAAGAAAAAAAATAGTATAGTAAGGGAAAGGATCTGGTATAGTGATAATTAAGGAATAATACTTTCTTTGATTAATTATCTACTTTTATAAGCAAACTAAATATAGAATAGATATTGATTAGACACTCTACTACTACTACTAGATGAAGAAGAACTATTATATTTAAAAATTAGAATAAGAATTCTGATTCTTCTTCTAATAAGAACTAAATTCTGACATGAATATTGCTTAACTAGATGTAGTAGAGCTTAGAGATAGTGTACTCTGATTTAAGGATATATAAGCTAGGGAAGTTAGTAAGATAATCTAGAATTTTAAAGCTCTATATAAATTATCAATCTTAGTAATAGAGAGGAATTTCTCTCTGAAATTGGACTATGGGTTGATAAGGTATTCATTTTGACATAGAGAGAAGAAGTTTGTTATAGGACAGAGTCAGAGGATTTGTTATGGTAGGGTTACTATTAAGGTTACAGTAATGCTCTTATAATAGTTACCCCAACAAAATTATGATTCTTGAACTGACCAATTTCATGGAATGATTACTTGGCAAGTGATTGCTTGGAAACGTTTCAAAATCTTTCAATGTATAGAGAATTAGTACGCTTATAAACTGGACGATTTTTGGATGATTTGAACCACTAATTCTAATTGTTATTGGGGGTGAAGGTTTTTAATATGAATCCGGAAATTTAGGGTTGCTATTCACTAAGAAATTAGGCTGACCCTAACCCTGCCACTTTTACTTTCGGGCCAAAAACAAATGGGTATTTTGGTTAGATAATATATAATAGCTTTATTATCAGGGTAGTTCACCTTGTCCTTTGATGGTGGGAAATGAGACCAGGTGTTGGGAGGTATGATATGAATCTGTGGAGTGTCAGCAATTGGCCTATAGGTTATTTTGATTTGGGGGATTAATTTGGGATTCTATGGTGCCTTTATCTTGCTAGACTAGGTTGGTTTCAATCTTCTTCTAGATCTTTTTTAATAACTGGATAGTGTGACGACGGCATACAGCTTCATTATTGATATGAATGATATTGTTGACAAAGAAACTTGACCATACTAGTGATTGATATTGTTCTAAGGCATTGATGGGCATCTTTTAATTTGGATATATCTATTTCATGATGTATTAGAGGATCTTATTTATTTTAGAGTTGATGGTGTGCTCTAACCTTGTTAGATTACTTCTATTGGTCTTGGTTAGTGTTGTTATTAGCCTATAGGTTGCTGGAGTATATACTATTTAAGATATTTAATTGGCTCTTTCTCCAGCAGCTGGTGATAGATTGTGTAGTATTTATTATTGCTATAGTAGCTCAAGAAATTAGGATAATAGTTCTAATATTCTAGGCCATTATTATTAGTAATAGAGGTGGTAAGCTTGGGGAAATTATAGTTATTGTTATAGCTTGGTGGCAAAGGAAACTACTCCTTGTGGCTCTTATAATTGGAGATAGTAAGGAAGAACAGAAGATGGAAGGTATGGCTGGAGTAATTAGTTATTATTTTATAGATCTAGTGCTAGTCTTTATACATAGTGCTGGCACTATTGTTAGGGAAGACTATAGTTGTAAAAATATTGAACTTAGAGAAGATAGGAATCTAGATCTATATCTTTATTAGTGATTTAGCCTATAATCTATTTCTTTTGCTATAAGATAGTAGACTTATCTTATCTAGCTTAGCTGTTATGATATCTGATATAATATGCTATGCAAATATTTTTTTATTATATTTAATTATACAGAATCTTGATACTAGATTGTGCCATTGAGTATAATAGAAAATTACCATAAGATATATAATTTTTGGCATCTTAAACTGGAATTGTATGGTAAGAAATATTTTTATAATTTTAGGCTTTAGGAGTTGCTCTTAATTATTATTACTAGAGCACTTGTTGAAGATAATAATAATATAAAATATAAAATACCTCTTTAAATTCTTCTTTTAGATTAAGTCTTTATTTATTTCTAAGTACTGTTTTACCAGAGTGCTTATGCTATCTTTAATATAATAGTCTACTATCTAGTAGTAATCCTACTCTATATAAGTTATACTGGATAGTAGTATTAGAATAAATAGGCTTACTTCTGTATCATTGCTACTGCTAGTATCTGTAATAACAGATTTAAGGGTATAGATATAATGCTGTCTATTAACTATATAAATAGGAGTTAAGAGTGTTTTAGGCAGGTAGATAATTGGGAGAAGATGCTACTAAGATATATTAGTAATATAATGATTTATAGGCTAATCTATACTTGCTTTGTTTTGTATATAGTAGTATATCTAGTTGATAATCTCCTATTATGCAGGAGTGATTACTTGATTAGATTGTGTTGTGATTAGGTCTAGTTAGGTGTTAGAGGAGGTGCTCTTAGAGATTATCTGTTCTCTAGTAGTTATCTTCTTAGAGACTATAAGTTGATTTATAATCTCTATAAAAGAGGCTCTGCTGGTAATAACAATGATTTAATTAGTAAAGGTGTAGCAGTAGACTCTAGCTTAGAACTACTTCTTTAATTAGATGACAAGCTTGTCATCTAGATTATAATTATATCAAGTATTAGGTCTTAGGTTCTTACTTAAAGAGAGTTCTTAAATATTAATAATAAAGTTTCCTATAAAGTATTATTCTATGTTAAGAGGGGTGGTGTTATCCTATATATTCTATAACTCTATCTCTGAGTTAGGGTTGCCAACTGCTGATATTATTATTTTATAAAATATTAGTAGGATTAGTCTATAGGCTATTGCTAAGTATTGAAAAGCTTACTAGTAGAGAAAATAAGATATGTTCTAAAAATAAGAGGGGGTGTGAGTAGTAAAGATAATCTAAAAAGTTTCAAAAAAAAAAATGATGATTAGGAAGAATAGAGGAAGAGGTTAAAATTAAACTTAAGAAATCCTTACCTATTATTTATCTTCAAAGCAGTGCTGTTTTTGGATGAATAAATATTAATTAATCCTAGTAATTATATAATCTCTCTATATTAAGTTAGTTAGTTATAAATTTGTCTATTAAATATCTTTTATTTAATATGCAGTCTTATGGGTAGATTTATAAAAATCTTATAATAGCAGTTTATAGGTATTCCTATCTATTGAGCCCTGACCAAGACTAGTTCTCAGTAGATAATCCTTTTGTTAGAGAATACCTTTTATATTTTATAGCCTTTGTTAGATCTCAATTAATCTTGTCTCAAGGAGGTGTCTTTATAGTACTTGATCATTTATAAATATGCATATTGATTGAGATTATAAGATCTAATGACCTATAATCTATTAATAGATCCTGATATATATTACTATAAACTATAGCTGCTCCTCTATTTTCTCATCTTAATATGCTACTTTTCTTTCTATAACATAGTTTATTCAAGATTAGCAGTTGAGAGATCTGTTTTAAGTCTGTACTTTTATATTTAAAAATAGCTTAAATATTCCCTATCAATGGTAAGGGTCCTAGACTTAATACTATAATAGATATTACAACCTATGTAAAACCTTTCCTTAAGAATAATACAGTTATAAAAGTAAGCTTATTAGCAATATTCTTGATATTTAAATCTTTAATATTTTATAGCCTAAATAAATGCACTAGATGGTCTACAGTCTATAAAATCTAGCTGCCCTATTATTTCTTTGTCTTAGTATGCTTTATGTCTTCTTTTTTAAGATTCTCTATTAATGGTAAAGGCCTCAAACTCGATATCATAATAGATATTAAAACCCATATAAAACCTCTCCTTAAGGATAATACATTTATGGAGGTCTATAAAGATAATAATTATCTAGGTATCAAAGCCTCTGAAGGTCTTGTATCTTTATGGGATAGCCTATATTCTATAAAATATGTCTGTTTCTCTATTTCTTTTATGCCAATAGGCCCATGGGCTGATTCAATACTTAATAATAACATCTTGGGTTGATTGCGTGTGGACATACTGTCTCAAGAATGGAAGTATGGAAGTCTGGGCTTTGGCGGACAATGCGCATGTGAATGTTATGCGATCTGTGAAGCTGACTCACGAAACTTGTCAAGAAGGTGTTATGTGATCTATGAAGCTGACTCATGAAACTTGTTAAGAAGGTGTTATGCGATCTGTGAAGCTGACTTATAAAACTTGTTAAGAAGGTATTTCGCTTCTTTTGAAGGATGGCTTAAGCTATGCTTTGAAGTTGGAGGTTCTGGATTTGCAGGATAATATGTTCATATGATTTCTGTTCAGTATGTTGATAAAATAGATCTAGGGATTGATATTGTTACATGAGTGGGATTTTAAATATAATCTGCTCTTAGTTTATAGTGGTAAGCTCTTATGGCTAGTAAAATTAAAAAGGTTAAAATGTTGTGTCTATAATTTAATGATACTAATGCTGAATACCCTTTGCACTTTCTATTTATAGCTAAGAATACTCTCCTAGCTTTGAAGCGAGTGGAGTTGAATAGAAATAAGTTGATAATAGATGATACTAATATTAAAGATTTTTATATCTTGTGTAAGAAGAGATAGGAAGAGTATAGTATAGATAAAGATACTAAGAATATCTAGGTCTTGATAGGCTTAATGAATGCTTAGATTCTATAGTAGATAGGCTTATTGCTGATATACAGAGGCTTACTATTTTTAGAAGTAAATTAGTCTAGGGTCTAATTTATTCCTCAACTATGACTGGAACCCAGGACTGATATATTTATTACTAATATACTTGCAAGATTAACAGCATAAATAGAAAAAGCATATTATAATAGCAAGAATAATAACTCTTCTATAGTTAATTATCTGTGGACACAACTATCTTGAGAGTAAAAGTATAGAAGTTTAAAATACTAAGGAGCTTCACACTCTACTTAAGAAGAGATAGAAAGAGTATAGTATAGATAGAAATACTAAGGATATCTAGGGTCTTAATAGATTTAATAGACTTAACAGACTCTTAGATCTAATAATCTATAATTTATTCTTAATTATAATAATTGGAATCTAGGACTGGTGTGCTTATTATTAATACATTTATTAAATAAGCAGTATAAGAGGAGAAATAATATAGTAAGAGAAAAGATCTAGTATAATGATAATTAAGGAACAGTACTTTCTTTAATTAATTATCTACTTTTATAAGTAAACTAAGTATAGAATAGATATTGATTAGATACTCTACTACTACTATTAGATAAAAAAGAATTATTATATTTAAAAATTAGAATAAGAATTCTAATTCTTTTTTTAATAAGAACTAAATTCTGATATGAATATTGCTTAACTAGATGTAGTAAAGCTTAGAGATAATATACTCTGATTTAAGGATATATAAGCTAGAGAAGTTAGTAAGATAATCTAAAATCTTAAAGCTCTATATAAATTATTAATCTTAGTAATAGAGAGGAATTTCTCTCTGAAATTAAACCATAGGTTAATAAAGTATTTATTTCAATATAGAGAGAAGAAGTTTGTTGTAAGATAGAGTTAAAGGATTTATTATAGTAGGGTTACTATTAAGATTACAGTAATACTCCTATAATAGTTACCCCAATAAAATTATGATTCTTGAACTGACCAATTTTATGGAATGATTACTTGGTAAGTGATTGTTTGGAAACATTTCAAAATCTTTCAATGTATAGAGAATTAGTACACTTATAAACTGGATGATTTTTGGATGATTTGAACTACTAATTCTAATTGTTATTGGGGGTGAAGGTTTTTAATATGAATCCAGAAATTTAGGGTTGCTATTCACTAAGAAATTAGGCTGACCCTAACCCTGCCACTTTTACTTTCGGGCCAAAAACAAATGGGTATTTTGGTTAGGGATATTAATGCCTATACTCAATATATTTATTATTATAATTGTTATATTATAACTGGGCTTGTCTATAGTTATCTCAGAGATCTAAATAAATACCTATAATATATGCTTCTTTTAGGCCACTGCTATCAGCCTATGATATATTAAACAATCTAATTGAGTAGCTAATATATCTATTAAACTAGTCTTGCTCTAATATATAATGATCTTCTTATTATAAGGATGCCAATGGGCCTCATACTACTAGATGAATGCTATAATCTCATCCTCCTTAGCGTCTTTACGCATTGACTCAACCCAATATACAATATTAATCTAGGTGGTGTGTAGACTATAGAATTATTGCACTATAGTAGGTATCAATTATAATTACTAGAATAATTAAACCTTATTAATAGCTAGTAATATAGCTGTCAACAATACTATAAGATTATTAATAGTTATCAATATATACAATTCTACTATTTTAGGTTGAAAATCCTTATAGTTATTTAATATTATATAGTATTTATTAATTATGATCTAGTCTAATTAATTCTACTCCTGTAACTGACTGATATATAACCAAAACCCTTTACTAGTAGCTGATTCTAGTGTTACTAATACAATCTGCGCCATCTCCAGGGGTTAATAGGAATTTTATAGTATATATAATATACCTGCTCGTATATACTCCTATTGTATATCCTGCTATAATAATACTATTAGTACTATTATGATACTTATCCTGGC
The DNA here is from genome assembly GCA_038993655.1 of Talaromyces verruculosus. Taxonomy (NCBI): domain Eukaryota; kingdom Fungi; phylum Ascomycota; class Eurotiomycetes; order Eurotiales; family Trichocomaceae; genus Talaromyces; species Talaromyces verruculosus. Next base: position 10,582 of record JBBVQN010000135.1, on the reverse strand, counting down.
ATATTCCTATACTATTAGGACTATAAATATTATACTCTTGCCATTATTAATGTTTATCACTCCTAATACTCATAGGGTACTGCCTATGATAGTATCAATAGCCACTTTTTAGATCCCCTAAAACTAGGCTCCGGGTCTTATAATCTATTCTAATAATAATTAAATAGGGGCCTCTCATATGGTCTGCTATTATACAATTAAATAGGGATCAATAATAGCTATATCTTATTTCCATTTCATGCTACCATGATGGGGGGATGGAAATCTTAAAAATTAATATTATTGCTTATTAGCTTGTCAGAACTAGGCCTTTATAGTAGTTATAGTTCTAGGGGCTTTCTCCACGCCTTATACATATATTATCCCAGTCACATAGCTTCTATGTCCAGCTTGAATATTGATTACCATATCCTTGGTAATCTATTAATATCTATTCTTGTTCTTCTCTATTTCTTATTCTTCTTCTATTAAATTACTTTTAAACCCAATTATAGGATCTAAATATTACTATGTAATAATGATTATAATCTGCTAACATATGCTGATGGTTAATCAGACCCCTATACTAATCTTGATCTTTTATTATATAGCTTATTTTATCTATTTAGATATCTATATAATGCTATCAATCTTCTAGAGCAGCTATATAAATCTACTCTGTTTGAGTTGTCTGTATATCATAGTTTTAATATAATGTTGGAATGGCATAGCTAACTATTAAAAATATATAAATAACTTATTAACAGCTCAGGGCATATATTAATAAATAATCTTAGATTAACCTTACATATGGTATCCTTTGTAGTATATAGTTATAAATAATACTAATCTATACTTAATCAACTAGTTGTGCAATCTACTAAACTTAATATTCTGATATTAGATAGATATAGCTTTAGAACTATGAGTAGGGGCACTACTAGTTAAATATATCAATACTAATAAATACTTCTTTATCTGTTTAATAGCATATATCTACTGCTGCACTTGATGGGGACACTATATATAAGCATTGGATAGGCTGGATACTAGCTTAGTCTAGATGAATGCATATTATAATATAGGATCTTGCTATATATAGTTATATAACTACTATATATTATTTACATCCCATACATTACAGGGATCTTGGATAAAATACCACCTAGGTTGATCTTTAATAATGTAGTCCTCCATGGTCTCCTATGCAATAGTTAGTAATTAATAGTCAATAAAAAACAATAATATATCTTATATTAAATAGTCCTATGCTTAGTTAATAATACTATATATAATCTCCCACAATTAATCTATAGTAAACTAATAATATTGGTATATAATACAGTCTCTATGCCATTCAATCAATCTATTAGTGGTGGTGCTGTACTGGATTTTTATGTTATATGTGCAGGAATCTAATATTTACTTCATTAGAGTAGGTTCTATGATGGTTATAAATTGCAACATCATCCTATATAATACTATAAAATAATTAGATAATCTAGAATAGGCTTTACTCTCCTCCTATGCCTATTAGGCTACTAATATACAGACAATCTTAATTATAGTAGACAACTTAGAAATAAATACTAATATTATTTCCTATCTATCTAATTCTTAGATCCTCATAGTGACCAATCTATTAATAATGCTATTTATAAACTCCTGTCTATGCTGACCTTATAATAGATAGTCTAATATAGTGATACACTATATCAATATAGTATGATTAATAGCATTTAATAGCTGATTAGTAGGATCTATCTTCTCAGTAGTATGGATAGGGGAATAGGTGCGATCCTCCTTAGATATGGCCTGCTAGATCTAATAAATAGTCTCACATTAGGCAGCATTTAACTGAAATTAGATATCACTGGTATTTATATTGCACATGATATATTAGATAATCCATTGCCACATCTCAATATATTGTTCAATAGTGCTAGCCACTATCCACGCTTAGAATGGGTGTTAGGATATTTGATCCACCTATTTCCAATATATCTTAAATTAACTGAATATATTCAACTATATTAATATAGTGCGCTATATGACTATAATAATCTAGTAAAATCATTCATTAATCTTAGCTAATATGGGCTCTTGTTTGAGATTAAATTATTATAATAATATCTATAATATGCCTTGATCTTTCTCTAATAAATAATTAGCCTATTTTATTTGTTTAATTTATAGATTAATCTCTCAAGGCTTATAGGAATAGATTTAGGCTTATTCTACTTCCTTAATCTATTTCTCTTGATAAATAATCTCTTATTTTATAGCCTCTTATGCTATTTTTCATAGTAACTTTATAACTAGGGAAATAGCAGCTACAATAATAGTATTATTTTAGATAGTAAACTATTAGGATCTATATCTTTTAGGGATAAACTATTAGCTAGCCACAATCTTCTATGGTATTAGGGACAGTGTAGATGGTGTGGATAGTGCTATAGACTAGAGTTATCTGCAGGGCTAGAAATTCTTCTATCTATATTGCTTCTAGCTATAGTATTAGATCTATCTAATAGTCTCTCTAATCTAATAACAATGGGGGTGGTTATACTGATATATAGGATACTATAATAGCATCAATCTAGGGATAGCTATAATACACTGGTAGGGAATTACTAACTTATAATAATATTGAATTTGTTTAGGAAATTACTGATAATATCACTGGAATAATACAATATGCGGTGAATACTATTCTGTGGTATGTTTGGTGTCTTATAAATAGCTTAATAATTGACTGTTAAATATTATATAATAGTATAAATGGCAAATGATGATCTGATAATTGAGGTTATATTCTAATATCTGATCAATAATAGGGGTTGCTATCTTCATAATAATAGATTATATAATAGGGAATTATATCTACATAGATATACATGTGGGACACATGGAATATACATAGGAATATGTATAATAATGTTTCAATTTTTACCCCTTATGGGTTAAGTGGATATCTATATTAGGAATAACACTCCCGCACATTGCCAACATCAAAAACTAACCCTAACAACTTTTAATTACTTATTATACACGACTGAATCGGTCAAATCCTTTGTAATTTGACGGATTGATTGCGCGGACTGGACATTATATCTGGTCCTAATTTTAATGGTAACCCTAGCGGTTAATATGACTGGGGGATAACGACAAATTATTAAATCATCCTTATCCAGATTGCCTAGCACCACACTAACGTTTGTTAGCAAAAATAAATCATCCTGATATAACCCATATTTAAAATATGTGTTAGGCTCTAGGTTCTTATCTAAGAAGAGTTCTTGAATATCAATAATAAAGCTTCTTATAAAGTATTATTCTACATTAAGAGGGGTAGTATCATCCTATATATTCCACAACTCTGTCTCTGAGTCAGGGTTGCTGACCATTAACATTATTACTTTATAAAATATTAATAGGATTAGCTTATAGGCCATTATTAAATATTAGAAAGCTTACTAGTAGAGAAGGTAGAATATATTCTAAAAATAAGGGGGGGTGCAAGTAGTAAAGACAATCTAAAAAGTTTTAAAAAAAAAAACAATGGTTAGGGAGGATAGAGGAAAAAATTAAAATTAAGCTTAAGAAATCTTTGCCTATTATTTATCTTCAAAGTAGTATTATTTTTAGATAAATAAATGCTAACCAACCCTAGCAATTATATAATCTCTCTACACTAAGTTAGTTAATTATAGATTTACCTATCAAATATCTTTTATTTAATATATAGCCCTATAAATAGATCCACAGAAACCCTACAATAGCAGTTCACAGATATTCCTATCTATCAAGCCCTAACCAAGACTAGTTCTCAGTAGATAATCCTTTCGTCAGAGAATACCTTCTACATTCTATAGCCTTTATTAGATCTCAACCAATCTTGTTTTAAGGAGGTATCTCTACAGTACTCAGTCATTTATAAATATGCACACTGATTGAGATTATAGAATCTAATAACCTATAGTCTATTAGTAGATCCTAATATATATTACTATAAACTATAGCCATTCCTCTATTTTCTTGTCTTAATATGCTGCTTTTCTTTCTATAATACAGTTTATTCAAGATTAGCAATTAAGAGATCTATTTTAAATCTATACTTTTATATTTAAAAATAGCTTAAATATTCCTTATTAATAGCAAGAGTCCTAGACTCAATACTACAGCAGATATTACAACCTATATAAAACCTTTCCTTAAAAATAATATAGTTATAAAAGTAAGCTTATTGGGAATATTTTTAATATTTAAATCTCTAATATTTTATAGCTCAAGTAAACACATTAGATAGTCTATAATCTATAAAATCTAGCTGCTCTATTATTTCTTCATTTTAGCATGCTTTATGTCTTCTTTTTTAAGATTCTCTATTAACAGTAAAGGCCTTAAACTTAATACTACAATAAATATCAAAACTCATATAAAATCTCTCCTCAAGAACAACGCATTCACGGAGATCTATAAAGATAATAATTATCTAGGTATTAAAATCTCTAAAGGTCTTATATCTTTATAGAACAGCCCACACTCTATAAAATATATTTATTTCTCCATTTTCTTTATACCAATAGGCCCATGGGCTGATTTAATACTTAATAATAATATCTTAGATTAATTATATGTGGATATACTATCTCAAGAATAGAAGTATAAAAGTCTAGGCTTCAACAGATAATGCGCATGTAAATATTATATAATCTATAAAGCTAACTCACAAAACTTATTAAGAAGATATTATATAATTTATAAAGCTGACTTATAAAACTTGTTAAGAAAGTATTTTGTTTCTTTTAAAGGATGGCTTAAGCTATGCTTTGAAATTAGAGATTCTAGATTTACAGGATAATATATTTATATAATTTCTGTTTAGCGCGTTAATAAAATAGATCTAGGGATTGATATTATTATATAAGTAGGATTTTAAGCATAGTCTGCTCTTAATTTATAGTAGTAAGCTCTTATGGCTAGTAAAACTAAAAAGATTAAGATATTATATCTATAATTTAATAATACCAATGCTGAATACTCTCTATACTTTCTATTTACAGCTAAGAATACTCTTCCAGCTTTAAAACAAATAAAGTTAAATAAAAATAAATCAATAATAGATAATACTAATATTAAAAATCTTTATATCTTATATAAGAAGAGATAGGAAAAGTATAATATAGATAAAAATACTAAGGATGTCTAGGTCTTGATAGACTTAATAAATACTCAGATTCTATAGCAGGTGGGCTTGTTACTAATATATAGAGACTTATTATTTTTAGAAATAAATTAGCCTAAGATCCAATTTATTTCTTAATTATAACTAGAATCTAAGATTAGTATATTTATTGCTAATGCACTTGCAAGATTAGCAGCATAAATAAAGAAAGCATACTATAATAGTAAGAATAGTGACTCTTTTATAGTTAATTATCTATGGATATAACTATCTTGAGAATAGAAGTATAGAAATTTAGAATACTAAAGAGCTTTATACTTTATTTAAGAAGAGATAAGAAGAGTATAGTATAAATAGAGATACTAAGGATATCTAAAGTCTTAATAGACTTAATAGACTTAATAGACTCTTAGATCTAATAATCTATAATTTATTCCTAATTATAATAACTAAAATCTAAGACTAGTGTGCTTGTTATTAATACATTTATTAAATAAGCAATATAAAAGGAGAAATAATATAGTAAGAGAAAAGATCTAGTATAGTAATAATTAAAGAATAGTACTTTTTTTAATTAACTATCTACTTTTATAAATAAACTAAGTATAGAATAGATATTAATTAAATACTCTACTATTACTACTAGATAAAAAAGAATTATTATATTTAGAAATTAGAATAAGAATTCTGATTCTTCTTCTAATAAGAACTAAATTCTAATATAAATATTGCTTAACTAGATGTAATAAAGCTTAGAGATAATATACTTTAATTTAAGGATATATAAGCTAGGGAAGTTAGTAAAATAATCTAGAATCTTAAAGCTCTATATGAATTATTAATCTTAATAACAAAGAGGAATTTCTCTCTAAAATTGGATTATAGGTTAATAAGATATTTATTTCAATATAGAGAGAAGAAGTTTGTTGTAAGATAGAGTTAAAGAATTTATTATAATAGGATTACTGTTAGGATTATAGTAATACTTCTATAATAGTTACCCTAACAAAATTATAATTCTTAAACTGATTAATTTTATAGAATAATTACTCAGCAAGTGATCACTTAGAAACATTTCAAAATCTTTCAATATATAGAGAATTAGTACGCTTATAAACTGGACGATTTTTGGATGATTTAAACCACTAATTCTAATTGTTATTAGGGGTGAAGGTTTTTAATATGAATCCAGAAATTTAGGGTTGCTATTCACTAAGAAATTAGGCTGACCCTAACCCTGCCACTTTTACTTTCGGGCCAAAAACAAATGGGTATTTTGGTTAGAATTAGTACACTTATAAACTGAACGATTTTTGGATGATTTGAACCACTAATTCTAATTGTTATTGGGGGTGAAGGTTTTTAATATAAATCTGGAAATTTAGGGTTACTATTCACTAAGAAATTAGGCTGACCCTAACCCTGCCACTTTTACTTTTGGGCCAAAAACAAATGGGTATTTTGGTTAGAATAATAATAATAGATTATAATAGTTATCTATATATACTTTAGATAAGAGTAGTACTAAAGAAATATCAGAAACTAATAATAAATTACTAGAATAATATAAGAAAAGGATCTAAAAATAAGTAGAAAAGTAGAAAAAGTTATAAGAAGAAATATAAGAAGCATTATCAGAGAATATTTATAAATTCTATATCTAAATATCTATAAATATATATAAGGATACTTACTATATAATCCTAAGAAATAACTAGAGCTATAAGATATGGAAAAGATTATCTAAGAATAGTTATCCTAGAGGTTATAAACCCAGAGAAGAACTAGAAGATAGTAGTAAAAGTACTAACTATAAGGATTTCTTACTAATTAAATTATTTTATACTTAATTAATGTTGTAAGAAGATGATAAAAAGATAATAAGTTAGCTATTTAAGTATTAAGACTAAAAGAAACCCTATTTAAACTTTTATAAAGAAGTTAAAGAATAACTTATAAGAATTAAATAAAGATAGGTTATTAATATGGATTATATATAATAAAGTAACTATAAATGCAATAAAAGCTATAATTAAAAAATATATAGAAGTAACTGAAGCTATAATACTATATAGCTAGTAAATAAAGAAATATAAGACTAGAAAGATAATTTATATAATTATATGCCTGTAAAAGCAATTTGCTAGGAAGAATCTTAATATATTTAAAAGAAACATATTTAAAGATGCCTAAAGTGTTATAAATAGATAAATTGAAAATATTTAATATATAGATATAGCAACAAGATTCTAGTGATAATTTATAAACAGATTTTAAACTTAAATAGATGATGATTATATAGTGGATAATTAGGATATGCAAAGAATTATATATATATATATTATTCTAATTTAGAAGGATGTCTACACCAAGAGGTATATTAGATAATATATTATGATGATAGATATAAGATCTATAGATTTAGTAAGAAAATCAACTAGTGGTTTCTAATAATACTAGAGATTACTGTGTATACTAAGCATATATGCCCTTAAGAAAATCCTGATTATAATTATGCTTATAAAGAAAATAGATATCTAGAATATATATATTTGCTATAATAGAAATATAAGGCTATCTTTTATTAGTATTATAGTTAAGGGCTATATATTAACTATATATAAGATTATATTAAATTAATAAAGTGATATATACAATAATATCAATAAAACCACCTAATTGCTGCAACAATCAATCTAAGATATTGAATAATTATTATCTTAGCAGAAATCAACAAAACCAAGCTATAGATACTATTGGATTCAGGAGCAACTAGAAATTATATAAACCTTAAGATTATAATAAGACTATGTGTTAGACAATAGAAAACAATATAATAGATTAATATTGTAGGAATTAATAGAAAATCTATTATAGAGGGATATTGAATAAAAATAGAACTAATACTTTTGAAATCAGGATTATATATAATAATTATTTCATTTGATATTATAGTAATAACTAGATATAATACAGTATTAGGGATATTATAATTATAAGAATAGAACTCTATTATTGACTAGATAATAGAAATAGTATTTATTAATAATTAAATTCTAAGGATCAAGTTAAGAGAATATAAAAAGATCATAAACTTATAAGAAGAATTGAGAAATAATCTTCCAAAAGTAGAGCTAGAGCAAGAGACTAGCTTAGATAAACTAGAGATATAAAAGATAATGTAATCTACTAAGAAATAAATAAATGAAATGAAATAAACCAGATTTAAAGAACTAATACTGGAGCAGTCTAGATTAAGAAAAATAAAGAATAAAACTATTAGAGAAATAAAAATAATTAAATAAGCATAATAAATAAAAAATATAAGAATATTAGAAAAGGTATTAATATTAAAATAAAAACCTAAGGAGATTTATGAATAAGAATTAAAAGAGATACTTGCAAAGTTATCTAAGAAATATTATAACTTTATTGAACTATTTATAAAAAAAGAATACTAGTTATTAAATTATAAAAAAGAGTATAAAGTAAGAATACTATTAAAATTAAGATTTATGCCACTTTTAGTTAAATAGTAATATAAATTATAAGACTAGTTAGAATTGGAAAATAAATTCATTAGAGAATTCCTAGCTGTGGGATATATATATAAAGGATGAGGACTAGCATCAAGTAGATTAATATTTATAATAAAAAAGGATGAAATAGAATAATTAGTTATTAATTATTGAGCATTAAATAATAGAATTAAAGATGATGTAAACAAGGCATTATATTAAGAATAGAAGAGAGATCTGTTATAAGGAGCAAAAATTATAACAGTCTTTAATATCTAATAGGATTATTACAACCTTAGGACTGCTAAAGAAGATATTTAGAAAATAGTATTTCTAATGGATATGGGTCAATTCCCTCGTTCAGAACCAACCCACCCATTGGGTGGTAACCCAACCAAATTTTCGCACCAGTTTATTGCTTGCATTCAGTACAATACAAATCTCGCTGCGCACCCTATTTCACCTCAAAACAACCAAGAAATCGGCCGTCAAAAACACCTCTTTCCTCTGTGAAAAATTTTTTCGTGTTCGCGCTCCCGCTGGCGCTCAGGCCACCCCCCAGCCACGCCAAGAGCTAGCCACCGCACGCTCCCATAAATACTCGCCACACAACATCTCTAGTTAGCCCCCGGGCGCTAGACCCGATTCGTTCTAGGTGGCCCCCAGGCACTAGCCCTTGTACCTTTAGGCGGCCCATGGGCACTACCTCCCCCAAAACCTAGGCAGTCTTATAGGTACTAGTCAATAATAACCATATTAAAGCATAATTTTTGAAGGAATACCCTAAATCTTTTTGCTAGAACAGTCCCTGCAGGCTATTTTATAAATTTATTTATAAAATAGTGCCTATTCCTTCCCTATTACATGGTTTCTATAAAGATATATGCTTTATATGAAATATAGGAATAGAATAAATTCTCTGTATACTAGTGGTCTTCTAAAGGATAATCTGGCCTATTATTATATTATTTGGAAGTAATATAATATTAGGAAGTTTGGGTGTTCTAGGAATATAATCTAGGATCAGGTAGAGCCTGATTTTAGTAGTATTATTTATAAGGCTTTATAAATAATAGAAAGAGTAAAATTTTTCCTGGGTTTTAATGATATATAAAACAGGAATCTAGTGTCTACTATTACTTAATTTTCTTTTTTTTCTTTATTTCTAGTTTGCCTTTTTATTATTATTTTATATAATAATAAAAAGAGAGGTTTAGAGAATTTTATATAAAAAATTGCTCAATAGTTTAGTAATTCTCTTTAAAAATTATTACTTATTTATTTCTTATTAAAAGAATAAATATTTTATTATTTATATTCCTTTCCTATCCTACTTATTACATAAATTCCTAGCCCACGATCCCCAGTCTTGTACTAGAAAGAGGAGGAAATACAAAAAATATACTATAAATATATATATATAATAATAATAATAATAATGCTTCCATTTTAGAGACCTTTTACCAGTCATCGACTATGTAAGGTCTGCCATTTCCCTCTTAGGAAGTGGACTTAGGCTAACTAGATTTTCAATATGCATAAATCGAAATAGGCCAATTTTGGGAAATACAATGAGAGCCCCCTATAGGGTGAGTAATAATTATAATAATTCAAAATAAGGAAAAAGCGAGTGTGAATATATAAATAAGGAGCAATAATTAATAAATTATTCTTCTTCTAATAAAATCCATTTTCTTGTTGCAATTTTTGTTATTTTTAGATATTCTATTAGGGTAGGGATGCCTGGTTTAGAAAATAAGAAATATAAATTTCTTTTATCTAAATCTAGCCCCCTAATGGTTAATTTTCTAATATTATTATATTTTGAGCAGTTCAAAATTAAATAATGGGGTGTTTGTTTTGAATTAGAATCACATTTATTATAAATATCATTCTC
>JBBVQN010000133.1:0-38126 GCA_038993655.1 Talaromyces verruculosus | reverse complement strand
AACTTCCTCATGAGGCGTAGGAGGGTTCTTTGTAGGTGATTGCTGTGATTTTTGGTGCTTTTGCTTCCTGCGAGGCTTTGGAGTAGCTAGAACGTCTTTTTGAAGCTGTAAATCAGCGGCCTTGGCCAGTTTTTGCTCCGCTCTGAGGCGCTCTTTTTCTACAGCTTCTTGTTGCCGTTGTTCTCGCTGTTGTTGGCGGATTTGAGCCTTTTCAACTCTTTCTTTCTCTTTAGCTGCCTTTGCGAGCCTTTGTTGAAGCTTTATATCATCTTTACGGGCTTGATCCTGCGCAGCTTCCTCATCTTTTTGACGTAATAGATCCCGAGCGCTCTGAATCTTTTGAGGGCTCCAAAAAATAGCGCCTCCATCATTTTCTGAAGGCATATCCAATAATAATGGCTTCTTCTTGTTGGTACGCTTTTGAACATTTATAATAGTTCTTTCAAGGCCCTTACAACGTTCTTTAAGAAGAATAAGATGCGTGGAAAATGCATATATGGTATTCTTGATCTTTTTTGCCTTTTTATCGTAAGAATTGTTGATAATCTCCTCCATTGCTGCTCTTATTGGGCGCCAGTCTTTTGCTTCAAAAATTGAAGCTGCAGACTTGCTGGATTGGGGCCTGCTATTCGGTTTTTTGATAAATTTGCGTATAATAATATCAGGATCAAAAGGGCTCAATCCGGTGCTTCGGAAGCCAGATTTGATATTGCGCTCAGTAAAGGCCTTGCCCCAAGCCTTCCAAAAGAGGCCAAAAAAGTCACGTTTCCGGAGACGGGTGAAGCCTTCGCTCTCATACATAAATTGATTAAGAGCTACACTGTAGTGGTAAGAAAGAGGCCCGAATAAAGCAATGTCAAGAGGCTGTAAAGTATGCGTTGCATGAGCCGGAAATTGAGCCAATAAGATTCGATTTTGATCACAATAGTCAAGAAATTTCATATTGATATGAGAGCCATGGCCATCGAGGATAAGAAGCCTCTATCCCCGGCTTGCTTTGTGCTTGGTCTCTCGATCAAATATAGATTTTAACCACTCCAAACCAAGCTCATTATTGGTCCAACCTGTTTCTGAAGATGCAAAGAAGCAGGCATGTTCTTTAGGATCAAAATCTTCAACCCATGAGCTTTGAATAAGGCCTGTTTTTGCCATATAAATAAGACCTGGAGATAGCGCTGTCCTATTAGCACAAATGCAACTAATTGTTGTAATCCACTCTCGATTGCCATCTTGGAGATGTTGCCTTTGCTTTCCTTGCTTGTACGCGCTCCGAGAGAAGATTCTTTTGCGTTTTTTTGATACTCCAATCATGAAGCCTTTTTCGTCCATATTGTATATCTGATCCGGCTGAAGGTTATATTTCTCGATTTTAGCACGTAGATTGGCAAAATATTTCTCGTATCTTGATGCTGAATCAGCCTGTTGCCGGTCAATATCGAGACCAGTTGAAAATCGATATATGAGCTCATCTGAATGCTTCTTGAGCCAGCGGCTAGGCCAACTTTTACCGGGCTTAACCCCAGTAATATCCTTTGCTAGATTTGCAAGAGTTTGCCGCGTAGGAGGCAGGCCTCGCTCTGTAAGCTGATTAACCCATTTTACAAGCGTATTCGATTGCTCGTTGTTGAGTAATTGTTGATTGTTGTATCCGGCTTCTTTTGAGCGCGTAACTCCGTTGAAACGCCTCGATAGCGTTGAGCGATTAACACCATATTTTTCTGCAATTTTTGTAATATTGATATTTTCTTCTTGTTTCAAGGAGCGTAATTCTTCAAGTGCGAGATCAATTGGAGCCATATTGAGGTAGTTGACGCGCTTTCAAATATTGTCCATTTTCGCGTTTTTGAAGTATACCGTGCACGACGTTGGACCGTGCACAAGGTGCTAAGGGACGGTAACATCGGGTAGAGGAATTATAGATTTTCCGTAGTGAGTACTACGTAGCATTCGTCGCACTGGTCGGTGGATATTGAGCTTGACACCGCCTCCCTAATATGGATAGCATTCCTCGGGCTGGCTAATAAAAACATGAACGCTGTTTCTATCCGTCTAATACCACATACCTCTGCTCTGAGTTTTCCTCACTCAACGGGGCTGCAGTTCGTACGTTTCTTTTGGATATACGTTTGGGTCGACGACTATACTTCTGCATAGCGTTTGACTCAACAGATGCCTTGAACCCGCTTACAATATCCATGTTCATGCGTTCCGAGCTTAGCACGGTATCCCATGGCCCAATCTCAAGTCCATTAGCAAGTCGTCTGAAGTTCCAGACCACTCGAGTGCCACAACTCCAGCCATCCCGCTGTTGCGGTGTAGGCTACATATATCAGTGATGAATCTACAAGATAGGTGAAAGTGAGACGCTTACCGCTTCGGTATATTCGTATCCTAGATCGCCAAATTCTTCCTATGTCATCATCAGCAAATGTATTCACCCTGTTACGGAGGGACTGATAGACTGACCTCGACCAGAGCCGCAATTCGTGTCTTCTTCGTGCCATTTATGGCGGTCGGTGGCGCTTGTGAGTCATAATGTCGAATGGCTCTTTCACTGTCGTTGATCTCGAGCAGTGTAAAATGCGATTTCTCATGATTGACAGGACAGTAGAATGTGAGCGGCGTGCTGTCTTCTACTTCTGTCCGGAACATTGTGATCTTTCCTGCCCAGCCTTGAAAAGGTCGCTCGATCGGTCGCGTCCGGCCATGTCTTCCGATGCTGTCGTCTAATGGAACACTCTCGCCAAATCTAACAAAATCCGGTCGGTCTGAAATACGCATGGCTGCCATGAGTGCCCAAGAATCGAGCCATTCTCCTGCCTTGAGTCGCGAGAATAAATCGATAGAAAGTTCCACACTTCCATTGATTGAGATCGTGTCACCTTTATCCAGTTCCGGCTTGTTGAACAACTGGGTACTGACCTGGCTGGTTAGTCGATCGACCGCCTTGCTTAGAGTGACTGTGGAGCCCTATGGCCGTCAGTTTTACCCTCATCCTAAAGAAGCCGGGAGTCTCACAGATTCTGGTGGATGTTTTGCTTTCATCTCCCGCAATTCGTCTTCAGAGATGAGATTGTTCTCTTTTAAGGCTTCGTACATCACTTCCGGATTCGTGCAGCCATTGTGGACAAGATGTTCCACCTGTGGAGTAAGGATTCGGAACAGTGCCAATCGTTGAGTATCTGCTTGGAAGTCTTGAACTAGCTGGTTGAACTGATGTCCCTTTCTCTTAGTATACTCCCTGGGTGTCTAGTCAGTATTTGAAATCACCTAGTTCATCTATAACTCACCAAATCTTGGGGCTAATCAGAATCCCTAGTCCGACTTTTTTGACAAGCTCACGTAACCTCTTTCCCCTGCAACACTGGTTGATAATGGTCTTTCTGCTCAGTAAACTATACTCTCGGGTGATGCGGTCCAGCACATGTGTTGCTGCCCCCTTCTCACCCACAGGCTTGTTTTCTGTGGTATAGACTATGCGCTTGGCATGTTCAATCTGGCTGTCGTACCACTTCGAGGCACCCATATATTCCAGCATGTTGAGTACGGAACAACGCCGATTAGTGGCCGATCCCCTCTCCAGCACCTCCATCCACATCCTCCCGTCCGACCATTGATGGGCAGTTGAGTCCATGACCGGCTCCTGAGTGGTGTGAAGACTCTGCAAGATCCTTTGATGGACAGTGCGTGGCAGATCGGTTTGATACTTGTTCAGCAGGTGGATGATGTCGACTATCTGGTGGACCGTATCCAGGAAGGACACGCTCTCAGTGGGATCCTGTTCAGACACGGGTGGCGACTCTGTTCGCTGCCTGGTGTTGCTTACGGACATTGTGTTGCAGTCGCTTTTGGCGGTGTCTTCTTCATCGATGGCAGGCGTCGTCGAGTAAATATCTGGCCTGCTCCCATGCGTAGATACCGGTCTGAGTCCATCGGTGTCAAGGAAAATCATGGAACCGAGTGTTTCCTCGACGTCCGAACTTTCACTTCCGAGCATCGGGCTCTCCGGAGTCATAGGCTCATCAAGTACGTTTTGATCGGCAGTACATCGCTTCTTCCTTGGAGCTGACTGCACCGCGTGACTCGGCCGATAAGGCGGATCTTGTCTTCGCTTTCGTTTTGATGGTGGTCGCGGAGACAGGTCTGGAATGTTTTCTCGTATTGCGGCAGCGATGGCCTGGGCAACTGCCGGTTCCTCTTGGCAGAGCTGGTGAATAAGGTCGCGAAACTATTCCATTAGCTAGGTGCTGCTATAATGATGGTCCGGATCATACCTCAAGCACGCTCCCTATGTCGTCCGATTCTGGCTGGACCTGCATATCAGCCAGCTCTCGGAGCTTTTCGGAAAGCTCGAGGAGGGAACGTCTCCGTTGGCTCGGGGGAATTGTTGATTGGGGGCTGGCGGCAGCGGAAGACATCATGACTGCTTTGAGAGGTCAATGGTGGAAGAAATGAAGAAATGAAGAAAATGAAGAAAATGAAGGCAGGAGAGCTAGAAGTGCGGGCGGACGCCTCTTTATAGCCGTCGAGCTCAGGATTTCGACATCCTGGGATGCTGAAACCCGAGTTCTACCTGCGCAGCCACAATTCACTAGGAAATCAACCATTGGAGCGGTGATACAGATAGGCGAAGGCCAACCAATAGGGGCTAGCTATCAGTCCATGTCAGTATGCTTTGAGCATGAGGTGATGGTGTAGGGGCTGGATTCCACCAGGTTATGCCTGGTTGGGACCGTCCAATGTCCCAAATTTGGGAGATGCTCTGCCTCTACGTCTCATCGACGATTTTGTCACGTGGTAGAAGCTTTGGTTTGATTACGCCGTGGCGGAGAGCGAGTCCGCGTTGAATTGAGCTGGCAGCCTGCGCTTGTTTCATCTTAGAATACTCCATTCCGGGAAAAGTGAGCCGTAACTGAGGTTGGATGTGCGAGAAATAGGTGTTCCTCGCAATGGATCTTGCGGTATGATCGGATTTCGCAGCCAACATACCAGGAAACATGGCGATTGATAGCATTGATTCGTTCTCAGCATGGCTATCTTGGTACATGCATGGCTTTTGTGGCAGCAATCGGGTTTGCTTCGAAGCTAGCGGACTTGCAAGGCATACTCTAGATTGCTATCTCATCAAAATACATAGTCACAACGGCAGCAGGCCTGCAAGGCGTACTCCCCTAAATGATCCTGGGCATTGACTCAAGGTACTGTTTTAAGATTATTATTTTACCATGGTGGGATTGAATGACCAATCTCCGATATACTTCAACAAATTGACAACGTGGGATACATCTGATCCACCTTCATGACAATTTAGAGCTGAAGGCTAGAACAAAAAACTTCATACCACTAAACGTTGAATTCTCCCGGCGAACCTGATTACATTATTACGATCATTGTGAAGACCTCGTCCGTCTCGTCCGTCCTGTCCCGGCGGCCCTGGTAGGCCATTGGCACCATCTCTTCCATCACGTCCATCCTGTCCCGTCGGTCCGCGAGCGCCATCCACACCATCTCTTATGGCAGGAAGATGGGCCTCATGGGCCTCTATGCCTTATTGATTGGGCATCTGCTGGATTCTACCCGAGGTTGTTCGAATTCTGCGTGCAGTGGATCTTTGATGCAAAAGATGGCAACTTCAACTCCCTTCTTTTGAAAACGATGAACCCCCTTTCAGAACAAGAGATGGCGCAGAAAGAGCCCATTCTATGTGCTTGGAGAAACATCCAAAAATATTCGTTGTAAGTGTAGCGAAATCCAGCCATTTATTCCTTGAGACTTATCTGCTTGTAAGCCGAAACAAGCCGTCAATACCACGCCACATATCGGGGCTCTCAACAGATTCAAAACCGACACCCGCTCATCCAATGCCAGAATACCCACCGGGATGGCATGAAGAAGCTCAACATGAGCACCCTACACCAGTGCGACCTACGTTACTCCTTGAATCTCGGCCATAGAAGCTAGAAACAAAAGCAGATCGCAATCGGATTGCACGCTATTTAGGCGCAATATGACCACATATGAACTGGTTGTTGGATTGATCTGGGCTTTGAAAATTTCAATCTCTTGTAGGGGCTCAGAATGCGGTCACGCTCTTGATAATGTACACTACACGTGCTTTAATACCTTTAGTAACTCGTTTCTCTTAATGAGGTGGGCAATACGTTTAAATGAAATTTATGCTGAATTCCATTTTACGTGCCTATTAGAGATAATTTTCCCAGAAAAAGCCTTAAATAGACCGCCAGGATGGGTCAGGATTGTTATGGTTCGTAGAAAGCCTCGCATCAACAGCTCCGAAAACTGGAGAAGCATACCCAAGACATCTTGATACTAAACAATGCTCTTGTCATTCTAGGAATCAATTTGACCCAAACCATAGAATATTAAATAGTTTAGGATCGCCTGAAACTATCAGTACATTCAATAAGTTCGATCGAGAGACCAAAGAAATGAACAACGGGCTGTCGGAATACTTCAATTTTCTTTTCCACTTTTATCCAGCAAGACCTGCTTGACGAGGCCGAAACGGCGATCGGCTAAATTTTATCCCTCTTGATACTCCAGTCTCAGGTGAAGAATCCCAGTGGATTGATGCAACAGGAACGCCGTCATGCCATACCGCCTTGGCGTATGTCACTCGCTTCGCTTTAATTAAAGGCGAAGACTTTGCAAAACTTGCCACACTTTTAGCATACAAGCAACCTCATGTTGCGGCGCTCTGGCTTGGTGCGATCATCGTTGGAATGGCAAAGTCTGTGATACGGGATATTCATATCGGATTGATCGCTCTTGACTTGCATGCTGCGGCGTGGACGTCCACAATGGAGTCTTTTATCACCATAAATCCTGGAAAAGCGGAAGGGAAAACCTATATTACGAGAAGACGAATGTCGGCTCCTGTTTATTGTAGGAAGCGACGGTCATACAAGGCCGCCCCGTTCTCCTTGGAAACCATTTGGCAAAACACCTCTTGAAGAAGCCGAACTCGAAATTAAAACCCATGCCGATTGTAACTGTCATTGCTTAGAATATCTATCTTGGCACTGGGAGTCTTCGAATGGTACAACACTGGAAGATACAGGCCTCAATCGATTCTGCAAAGAGAAATGCGGTATAGAAATCGAATTCAACGACTCTCCAGAAGCGTATCCGATTGATCAATCCGAGCCACTGTCTGAAATAGCAACCCGTGGATATGTCTTCTAGATTCTAGCACGTACCAGCCAGAGGCGACATCCACGTGACCCAGGCAACTCTGGTCTGGTTCGTGCACGTGATCAAATCCGTGGCTGGATCACAGATGTAGTTAACCAGAAATTGCCTAATCCGCCCCACACTCATTTAGGCGCCAAGGGAGCTCTTGGCGCTAAGAATCGATGCTCGCTCACCACCCAAATAGCAGTTCCGGCTCATCATCGAAACGTTCTGCGTTCTCAAATGTTTCAGTCATGACTGTTACACGTAACCACTGTCTTACCAATATCTTGTGATCATGAAAAGAAAAGCCGACACTGAGGATGATAGCAACAATGAGACAGAGTCTGTCAAACGTCGATGTCAGGACAGTCCGTCAAGAACGTGCTTGAACGAACAACAGAAGCAGATTCAACCACAACAGCCACCATCGCCGTTATCACAAGGTCTTGAACATCAACTTGCCGGTGAGTACTTTCTCCTATTGTCACAGGTGACTAGGTCATAAATTAACTAAATCTAGACTGCGAACAGACTACGAATGTACCTGCTATCAGCAAACCCGCTTCGGAACTTGAAAACAGAATCTTGGAGTGGATCCCAGATGAAGTAGATGAGCTGAAAGTGGTCAACTCGGAAGATATGAGCCAGCCCCCGTCCAAGCGATCGCGATCAGCTTCGTCAGTTTCGTTAGATGCAAGCACGTCCTCTCGAGATGCAAAGTCATCGGCCTACAAAGATGCCAACTACGTTCATATATTTGAGCAGAAGGGCGGTTTTATGCGTCCGTCGAGCGCTGGTCCAATTATCGAAGATGTCAAGCTATGCGAACAACTACTCAACCAGCCGAACGACAATCCCTCCGACACTCTCTTGGAGGATGAATACATCCAGGACTTTCGTACTACATTGCAGAGTCGGTCAGAAGCGCGCATCATGGTAGACCTGCATCCTCTCCTTATGCCGTCCGCCGAGAGTCGACGTATTCGAGAAGGGGAAGGACTGGAACATATCATTGACGGTTACAACGATCCGTGGTTCAAGACAGAGCCGATACATGGACCGAAGCCGCAACCGGATCATGCTTGGGGTTTGAGATGGTCGACCTTCTCGGAATCACAGAGACAAAAGCTCGGAGTCAAGCGAGATGCAAAATCTATGTATGCTGTGCGGGATGACATGTATTTCCCTTACTTGGCAGCGGAGATCAAATGCGGCAATCAAGCTTTGGACATCGCAGATCGTCAGAATATGCACAGCATGTGCATTGCCCTTCGAGCTGTGGTTAGTTTGGCTCAAGCTGCACAGTGTCTGGAACAAGTAAACCGAAGGATTCTCGGATTCTCAATTTCACACGACTCTGAGGACGTGCGAATCTACGCATACTATCCAGAGATCAACGGGGACAAAATTGAATACTACCGCTTGCCGTTGAAACGATTCAATCTTTGGTCAAAGGACGAGAGGTGGGCGTGTTTTCGTTTCGTGGCGAACGTGAACCGTGTATTTCTCCCTATCCATACCAATCGATTGAATAGTTTTCTGGGCCAGATTGTTGATGCCCAAGATTATCACTTTGAGAATGATGACGAGCAGGATTTTGACTCCCAAGCTTCTGGATCTCGAGGGCGATCTGCATATAGCCGCGCTCCATCATCGCATCATCGGGGACTCCATGCAGAGCTGCGTAGCATGATACAAAACCTAGAACAAGGATTACGAGAACAGCGCGAGGAGCAAAAGGTACGAGAAACAGAGCAAAAGGTACAGGTGGCTAAGCTTCTCGCCGAAATAGAAGCGCTTAGAGCGGAGCAAAGGGAACGCGAGGAGAAGCATCTCGCTGAAATGGAACAGCAGAAGGAAAGGGAAAAGAAATTGTTAGACCAACTATTTACACGTTTTGGACATAGTGAGAAGCCAGGATAAATATCACTGTAGACATATTGCTAGGGACTCGAATTAACAAATTGACATTCTGTAACTAATTCTTGGATGTCGCCACTGCTGTCAAAGCCAGTTACGACGTGGAGTCGTGGAGATCTACCGACGTATTTCTGCCGCACTGGAAAAAAATATGTGGCTGCTGGCCTAATTACAGCACATAATTCTTTCTTTGCTTTGTCTAATGTGGTCTCGTAGTATTACCGTAAACACGTAGCATTACCGTAAACATGCGCCTCTGACCGATTGACTGTCCATGCCTCTCGACTCTTCGGAGACCAACAAGCCTTCCGTCAGCCATACCGTCGGTAATAGAATAAGATGGTATTGTCCATCTGGGAAAACTGAGGGCGTCCATGTGCGCAAATTCTCGCCTGAATAAGCAACCATTGCAAGTAAGCATACCGAATTGTCATTGTGGTGCGATCTAGCCCATAGCGCTGTATAGTCCTCAAGACTTCCTGCTCGTGAAATGGCCCAGGACATTGGGTGGTTAGGACGCTGCCTCTAGAAGATAGGTTGGGCCTTCTTCTACGATTCGAGCTGAAGTCAGTCAGATTACGTTAGTGCTCTCCGAAGGATGTGTCTTCATCAACCGTCCATGCCCTCTTTCCAAATCGCATCTTTAAGATTCTCGTTGCAAATTCTCGAGAAACGTTCAACACCTCCAGCCAGCTTCTTGGAATAAGAAACAAATAGTATTTCTCGCGTTCGGTCTTGACGGTACCGGGTGAAGAATCATAAAATGTGTTCTCTCCAGACTCGGAAGCCATGGAGATCAAATATGAACCACCACTACCATGTGACTTGATCCAAAGCGCGACGTAATCCTCAAGAGAAGCTGCCATGGAAATCAGCCAAGTTCGCGGCTTGCCGGCTGATGCTTCTTCCAAGAACGGTAGAATGGAGGCGAGCGATGGAAAAGCAAATTCTGAACGCGAGACGTCAGTAACATGAAAGATCTGAGTTCAGAATACTAACCTGCTGGTACTCGGTATATTCTCATCGCGATCAGTTCCCTTTCAGCAGATGAGGATTTTGCAAGACTCTCTTCGCCATTGAGATCGTATCTCGACTTGAAAGCGTTCTCATTTATACTAGAAGGCGCAAGATTCAGCATGTCAGATGCTCTTTTAACCGGGAAAGAAAGAGGTTACGATAGATTTACCGTGTGATTATCAGAGCTCGAAGCCACCTCCTCTCCATCTCAACGAGTTTTTGCATACTTCGCCATGTTGCCCATCTCAATGCATATCTGCTATCGATCACATAGCCCTGCACCACATACGGTCTTTCTGATGTAATCGTATATGCACGAGAAAAGTCAAAGAGAACGGTGTCATGAAAGTCATCTGGTAGGCGGAAATGATCCTCTTTAATGTCCCCGTGTGTGATTCCGATCGAATGTAGTGCCGTTAGTCGCTTGAGACGATCAATGAAAAGTGATTCGTACCATCTCTTCTCCAAGGTCGAAAGGTTAATGTTTGTGCTCTCATTTCGCAAAAGTTCTAAATCCTTCCTCAAGTAAGTAGGGACTGAATTGGAGCAAATGCAACGTGATGTGAGAGACGGTCGCAGGTATTCAAGAACAAGAATTCTCTTATCCGGACAGTCATAACATTCAGGGAAGTATGCCTTGGAGCCTTTTAAAGCTTGATATATTCTCTCATAAGCTCGTCTTTCCAAGACGAATGGATCGTAATCCTGCCTCACTCGGTCCAAAACAGATTCATTCACAACCCTCGGGAAAGCTTCAGGATAAGTTCGAATCAATCTCTTGACCTCCTGATTACTGACTGGCTCGAACTAAGGTAGTATATTCTCAGTACTCTTGTCGTGGTTTGTTATTTTCGATACTCACTTGTTTAATCGCAAATTGTCGGCTATCTGCTGTAGCTAGAAACACAGAAATTGAATGCTTTTTATCCACCCTGATTCCTCTTTCGAATTTAAGTGCATCGTACCGATATGATTCAAGGCCTCCTTGCTCTGGTAATGAGAATCTTGTTTCCGACGCTGGTATTGCTGTAAATTTTTTGAGAAACTCCTGTCGCCAGGAGCTTGTCTCGGGCGAATCATGCATTTCCACACTATCAATGGAAGAGTTTGTGCAGGTATTTGATCAAATTAGAGGAGGTATCTGGGGCGGAGGGCTCTATTTAAACATGTAGTTATACATACGGAAAGATAATTAAACAAGGTGGCGAACCGGAGGTTGGGGCTCGTTTTGTATTAGGTTTGGCGCAACGACCAGTCTGCGGTACGCACCTTTTAACTGGGCAAGTCTCTGTCAGAGAATTGTGGAACCACAGCCAATAAGTATGCAGGAAAATAGATTATCCGGATAGGCGATCGCGGTGCGTCGAGAATACCGACTACGTTGAGGCAGGCCAGGTGGTGTAGTTGGCAGTGCCACCCGTCTGGCCCCCAGAAAGTAGCTCTATTGGAGGGTCCAGTCTTGTCGGGGGTAGTATGTTCGAATCCTGCGGTTGGCAAATGGTGTTCTTGGTGTTTTGGGTCTAATCTTCGAGACAAAAAGTATGGCTAGTTTGCAGCTGATACAGCTTTTCCCCTCGAGACGAGTTCACGTGTATACCGTATTGACCCTTTATCTTGATACCCGGGCATAAATTTTCTACTACTACTACTACTACCAATACAACACTGGTTTGGCCTACCGTGTGAAGGCCGGACCCGACCCTGTAGGCCGCACCATTATCTGATATTTCTTCCACTTTCCCTCCTTCTCCCCTTGCCCTTGCTTTCAGATGCTTCCTGACTGGGGCCATAATCGCTGCGGTCATCATCAACTGTCCGCAAACCGTTATGATTTCGCGCTTCCATGACTAGCAGCCACAGGGAAAGCTTTATCTCGAAGCTTCTATCGTCCGCAGAAGGGCTCCATGGGTCAATCGAAAGTTTCACTCGTCCGACGTGGCGATCGGTCAATGCGGGTTCAAAAGACATATCACTAAAGCTGCTCTCTAATCCGCTCGATGCCGTTGAAGTGGACTGAATTCGCGCGTGTTGATGATAACGCCCTTGAGTCCTTTTCGGCCGCGGAGAACGTTTCGATTCAGGCGACAGTATGAAATGACAACATACTATGTACTCTTCCGTTAGGATAAAACCAAAGGGTACGTCGAAGCCCAGGCAATAATGTTGAAGTTGCTCTAACGGGAGGACGAGGTGACGTCCTTCTACATCGTCGTATCCATGTCGGTTACTACCAACTATTCTCACAGCTGCATGGACATTCCAACCAAGTTTTGTATCTCCACATACGATGGGCCGACGACCGCCCGATGCGGTTTCCATGGTTGCCCCCCAATCAGGGCGAAGATCAGGTTGGTGGACGCTGATTTCACCGCCAGGCCTGATGCAGGTGTCCTCCGGCAGAGCCTTAGCCACTGGCATTACGATTGTTGTACCGTGAACTTGCGCCAGACCAGATTCATCGTAAATGCTGTTGAAGCCACTTTTTTCAACCACTGTTCTGATAGAATCGGACTCAATCGATCTATCTAGTCGGGCAGAGAACTTCCTTTTGAGACCAGCGAATTCCGGCCAGCTATCAATCCTTTCTATCGCCTGCCATTGTGCGCCTTGAGTGAAGGAGCTCGATCTTCCAAAAACGTGCAGCCTCGGATTAGGTTCTTGTAGATATTGCAAGCGAGTGTACTCCATTTTGGTTCATGAACTTGGTGGCTCTTCGTTTGATAAGTTGGAGTATGATGAGAAATATGAGGAGAATGTAGTCTGCCTTATCTATTTATACCTATAGATTTTTGTGATGACTATACCCATCAAATCTTTTGTCGCCATCCCCAAGAGGTAGTAGCTATTGATAATTTGACCAGTTTGGCGGATATAGTCACTAAGTTGAGGGCCTTTTCGCAGCGAAATGAACCTGGTGTGACAAATGACTCCTTCCCATTGGGGTCGAGAGAGAGTGTGATGTAGACTTTGCAGTGCACATACCCCGTTACAGGATATGGTGCAACAGCACTCAGATAGTTGGTGCTGATTGAATGAAGATAACAAAGCCACGAGCAGCACAACATTGATGCATGCTTTTCCCACATTATAATAGTCGATGTGCATACTAAGTAAACTATTCTAAGTGGCCGGTCAGACCGCCCGTCTACTCCACACACGAGTGCGATGGGTTTAGCTGTCGCGGCTGTCTAGCCTCACACTATACATAGTATATGCAGATAGCTGACGACCATTGAGTGAGGTGAGATTAGTGGATAGCAATAGACCAATAGGATTTGGCATCTACAAGGCTGGAATAAAAAGCAGCCTACCTTGTATTACAATGCATTATTGCCTAGCCTACTCTAATTTAAGATAGCGCAATAAGCAGATCATGAAGTCACGTGCATTTCATCTCATCAAATCACACTTACAGATTAGTTAGCCGAAGAGTGAACATTGTAACTTAATTCTCACTGGCCAGCGTCTCTTCCACAGCCAGTTGGATGAGAAGTGTCTGAATTAGGCTTGGCCTTAGAGCTTCAGTATCAACGATCTACCCGCTCATCCGTACAGCCCCTAGGCTTGCTTTTACAAGCAATCAATTAAGGGACAGTGGAGTGATATCATCGAACAAAACAACGATTTTCAACGGTTGGCTGTGATACATGGCGGTCTACACGATTCTAACATACTCTGGAATGAGGAGCCATTGATTTCCACGGAGCTTAACTATCACAAATTAAAAAGCACACACAGACTGCCACGAATCCATCGCGTCCAAGCAAAACGAGGCTCATGAATCACACAAGGAACCCCCAACCCATGTCGACCTGAGCTGGAAATTGGCGAGAAAGACATCGTGCTGACCTTGAAGTGCCCTATCACCGCAATGAAAGAGTCCCTTCCACAAATTGATTGTGACATCGTTTCTTGCCGCTGTTAGGCGGTCGCCGAAAAGTCGGGCTTCGGGAGATAAACAATCTACTTCCGCAATGTCTATCAAAGTCCGCGGAAGGCCGACAAGGTCTTGAACAGCTGCGGTGTATGGGACAGTATAGATCGTGACTGACTCTTTCTCATCTCCAAGGTAGCATGACCAGAAAAACATGCCATTTTTCTGTGTGTGGGCTGGTGAATACGAAAATTCGTTCAATGCCATTGTGCTAGTATGGTCAAGCATCGGATTACAGAGCATCTGTCCGCATATCTGCGGTTTCTCTTCGTCCTGACTATCACGAACACGGGAGGCGACACCGACGGCCAGATTCGCGCCGGCAGAGCGTCCAACGAGGAGCACCCGGTCATTGATCCCAAGAGCCTTTCGTTGCTTCCACACTTCTAACAGTCCATAGTAACAATCTTCCACCTGGGTAGGGGCTTTCCACTCCGGTGCAAGACGGTACTTCACAGTCACAACTAGCGCCTTGTAATTGTGGATCAAAGGAATGATTGTTCCCATGCCGCTCAATGGGTCGCCAGACACGTACCCACCGCCGTGGATATAGTAAAAACATGGGCGACCGCCGACTGGACTGTCATCTGAAGGACGGAAAATAGTCAAATTGATTGTGTAGCCTTCGCGCTCGAATGGCCACTCCACGTGTTCAAGATCGGCGGCGTATTGAGCGTGATACTCCTTCAGAAAAGATTCCGCATTGTATCCAGTTGCTGCGTCTCTGTATCCTTGCAGTTGTTCTTCAGTCGTCACATCGTAAGGCCCTTGACGTATCTCCTTGAGAGCCGGTCTGAGTTGAGGATGACATGCTTGAATTGCTTGATCAATCGACGTCTCGACTGTGCGTTGTCGTCGTAACTGGTGACCTGACATATACAAGGGTTGATCTGACATTGTGTCTAAAAGATGGTTTTGAAGGATAAAGATCTATTGAACAGAAGTTGGAAGTTACCGGCGCTTTGGCAGTATTTATATTCGCAGTTGCAAATTACCTGTAGCGTCGTTCATCATCCTGGTAGATGCAATCTTTTCTCGGTGGTGCCTCAGCTTGGTATCACATTTTTCTAAGGTTGGACCCATCTTTGATCAACCACCGTAGTGGCCTTCGACTCTTGTGCTTGATTTTCCTTCATATCTGTGATTTCGAAAGGGGTTTAACGCATATCTAAAGCTGATCTTACTTTGGATTGAGTTTGGCAGGGAGGCGTGAATGATGATTCAATATGTGAACCTATGCTACTGTCCGGGATTCAGTGCTCTCATGGATCAACTCCGTTTGCCCTATCGATATCAATGCGCGGACGGCTATAAATCGACATAAGATTCCTCACAGTTGTAGTCATGGCTGCGATAAAAGAAAACCAATGAGCTGAGGAGCTTGCTGAATGAAAGAAAATGGAACTGAATGCACAGAGTATGGAGAACTTAACCAACTTATGTTTTAGGCAGCTGGAAAATGTCCTTGTGTTGAGCAGTGGAAGTTAGTACAAATCATACTCCGAGGAGGATAGCCGAAGCTTGTAATACTGGAGGGTCGAATTGGAGTATTTACAGTGAGTGCAATCAGGCTGGCATACACCCACGTGAAACAATGGAATTGGGCACGTATGTAAGTCTTTTACCTAATATACTGCCAGCCCATACCGCCGAATTTATCCACACGTCATCCCACATAATTAGGAGGGGTAGGCCATGCCACTTCCTGAAAGAAAAATACTTTCGACTCCAATTGTCACTATCCGGCATCTAGCGCTTGTACTGGAAGATGTCGGGCGATTGCGACTATTTTATAATATCAACTGCTGTACCAGCGGAACTCGCTAAAAAAGTATCGGAATCGTTACTACTTCAACCTTCGAGGTCAAGGGAAAAATACGACGTCCATAACTTGCCTCCCATATGCAATGAGATAATAACGAATTTTGAGACAGTGGGAATTCTAATTCTGGTTTACCTTTTGGATAATGCTAATTCTTAAAAGAAAGAGAATATGGATCGACTATCGCGGCTATCTAATCGGCCCTTAAAGCGAACACAGGTGTTTGCTGGCAAATTTCGAGAGACGACACAAGCAAACCCACCCTTGCCCAAGAGGACTGCAGCTCGAGACGAAATATATGCTACCATCGCTCTAACTGACCTCAGTCCCGACAATGGCTGGTACATATTTTACGAAGGTTCCCGCGCTGATCACCAAATACCCGATGAAAACAAGACTATTCGAATGCGGCTCAAAGCTGGGGATGCTGCGATATGGAGAGGTGACCTGGTTTATACCCACGCGCCAGGCGGTCAAGGGATGTTTCAAACCTTGGTGTATAAATCGTCAGACTGAGATCGGTGTCCGTGAATCTGATACATTATTCTGTACGCTAGAGACATGCGCGATCAAGTGATTCCAATTGCAACTTGTCAAGCATTCCTTTGATTGTACGTAGTTCTGGCCTTCATTTCCCAGAGGCTCCCGGTAGTGTTGGTCCCAGTTCTCCGAGTTCATTAAGAATTCGCGGAATTGCTCGGCCTCATCCTGTTGCCCCAAGGGCTCCTGGTAGTGTTGGTCCCAGTTCTCTGAGTTCATCAAAAATTCGCGGAATTGCTCGGCCTCATCCTGTTGCCCCAAGGGTTCCTGGTAGTGTTGGTCCCAGTTCTCTGAGTTCAACAAAAATTCACGGAATTGCTCGGCCTCATCCTGTTGTCCCAAGGGCTCCTGGTAGTGTTGGTCCCAGTTCTCTGAGTTCATCAAAAATTCGCGGAATTGCTCGGCCTCATCCTGTTGGCCCGAGGGCTCTCTTGAGGAGTTTACCAGGAACTCAACATGATTTGAGGCAAGGTTTTGGGTCGACTCGCTTTGCTGAGAATAGAGAGCGGGTTGTCTGAAATCTTCTGAACTTTGCGGTATTGGGAATGATTTCGATGGAGCTACCGGAGCTGCCTGCTGGTCTGGAGTAGCAAGCGGAGAAGCCTGACGAGGCTGCGGCTCACTTGACTGTACGTGTGGACCGCAATCTGCTCCAGACGATACAAGTTGGCCAACTTCTGCATTTTCGTTATTTGTATTTGCACCGCAGGTTGTTGTCGTGGCGGCGCCAGATCTGGGCACATCAAGCCGTCGTCTTCTTGATCTAGGCGTGTTCTGACTATATTCATTACGCCTCTTTTGTGTTCGAGCTGA
This sequence comes from Talaromyces verruculosus, assembly GCA_038993655.1. NCBI lineage: Eukaryota > Fungi > Ascomycota > Eurotiomycetes > Eurotiales > Trichocomaceae > Talaromyces > Talaromyces verruculosus. The sequence goes on along the minus strand of JBBVQN010000133.1, from coordinate 20,883 downwards.
CTGGCTTTGACCATACGTATTCGTCTGATGAATACCGCACTCTCCATCTGGCTGGTCCGTAGAAGGCAATTGAGTTTCCTTGGACGGTTGTTCTGCTTCCAAAATAGAAGCTATGCTCTTCACAGCTTCATCATACTCCGCGTCGACAGTTTTATCAAGTTGAGCGACCTCTTCCACGGCTTCCTCATCTTCTGTGTCCTCGTCGACAACGGCATTCTGCTGACCGTCTTCCACTTCGGTATATTGTAGTATGATAGACCCCAGCTTTGTTCGTCGCAAACCATCAACATCGTCGACCATTCCAGCACGTGATAGACCGGACCGTAGAAATTGTGCCGCTTTCAGGTCGAGAGCGCTCGATTGTTGGAGAACCTCTGGCCTATATCTCTTCAAATAGATCTCCATGGCAGTACATTCTTTCCTTGTCATATTCACCCAGCTGCATAATATCAGTCCGCCTGGACGCTAAGAAAATGAACTGAGAACTCACGTAGAAGTACCCCCACCCAGTCTAAGGGCTACGCCGGGACCATGTCTCTGCATCAGAGATATAAGCTTGTTCCACCCTTTCACAAGTTTCTTCACTTGCTCGGTGTCAAGATCGTGCGTATCCGCCAGGTAGGCATTGCTCTCTTTTCGACCGCCGAAAGTTGTCGCTTCGCTATTTCGTGCCTTGTACATTTCCAGCACATTGTCGCGTTCGTGGATTTGCAACAGAAATAGAAGTTGTTCAACGATGACACCCTCTTTCTTCGCTTTTGATTTTGCCTTGTGAAGTCGATCATATCTTACAATCGGTTCGTCTGTGGGTGAGAAATTGTCTAGGATAGTAACTTCTCTCACCCAGAATGACCCGGGATCACCATATTCATCGAAAGAATCAATTGCCATAACATTTCTAAGAACACTAACGGCAGATTTGATTCTGATGTCCTTTGGTTGCTCGGAGGTTGTGCTTGGTTTCGCGTTTGTCTTCGATATACTTGATGGAGCGTTGGGTAGAATCTTTGACAAGTCTTGGTCTGACGCACGCGCCAAAAGACCGCGCAATGCAAGCTGTATACTGTCATTTGCGAGAGGGAAAGATAATCGATTTAAAATATAGATAAGTAGTTGTTGCAATTCGGTCTCAGATAACTGACGAACAATGCCAGGTAGATTGTTAGATTCCATGGCGAGGGAGGATTTAAAATGCTAGGTTTACTTGGTGAAAAATACTTGCATTTTTAACACTTCAAAAGATCAGAAGTGTGCCTACGTAGGCACACTTCTGACATAAGCAGGTAAGTTAACTATTTTTAAACAAGCTAAGTGCTGTGCTAGCGCGACGCTAATATTGCATGAATGTAGGCCAGTCACCTTCCCATACCCACTTACGTCTGAGACCAACTATTGCCAGCAGATCCAATCAGTCAGCAGGGAGCCACTAAATTAGCATGAGATGATCCATAGAAGTCTCATTTCGTGGTGACTTACATTTGATTCACCAGTAATGAATGGAAGAGAGTCACCGTTCAATTCGAGATGTTGAGATCTACCATCCAGCGCAGGGGTGTGTATAGGCTTGACGCGGGTTCAGTCTGACCAGATGGCCTCTTCGTAAGTACTACACTATCAATGCTGTTTCTAATTTGTACTAGTCGTATGCAACAAACGGAATCGAGGAACTACGAGGGTGGCTTTGGCCGCCTAACAATCTTGGAATGTGTTGCGAGATCTGGATCAGCGAATGGGTATGCATACATTTATGACACGTCCTTGTCCTCCAGTTAGTTGACCGGCGCAGTCACTTCGGTAAGATCAGCTTTATGGGGCTCATATTGATGTGATGCTAATGACTCTTAGCGCTAAGGACGCAGAAATAGAGCGGCTAAAAAGGGAGAACGAGGAATATCACTTTATTTGTAACATGGCTACAGAACATGGTATGTCAATGAGCTCTATTCCTAGTCTCACGCACGTTCTGACACTGGAAAAGAGATGCGAGTGGAGAGGTCAAAGGGCTGGATTTGGCGTAGTGTGATGTTTATCGTCTCATGTTATTTGGCCTACCATTATGGAGCTCATCGTTGTATCGATAGTTCGATCGTGATCTCGTGCATGTCTAGAACCTGAACTCGGCGGCGCCTTGACTGATGCTCGAAACCTGTAACCAAATCTATAAGATGCACTATCACGCCCAGCTAGACCAGCATGACAAACTACAGTACAGTTGCAAGCGATTATGGAGTTTTCCTGCATTTTCAATGCAAGTCATATTGAACAAAATACTGCTGCTCCTGATACGTTCATTTTACCTGGCAGAAATTCGGGACTGCTTGAATTCCACGAAGACGGGGCCCCACTAGATCAATACGTTTGTCCGCTTTTCCAGTCTTGCTTCTCTAATCCTTTCGGGATTTCCGGTACCCATCCCACCAGTGAGACGATCGAGTATGCGGCCCGGGAGGTAATGGAACCCAATACGCGGGTGGAGGAGCTCGAGGCCCTGAACTACCAGTTACTACTTTACATAGCACAGCAAAACCAACAGGGGCCTGGGGCACTAGCGCCCTCATCTATTGAGTAAGATCAGCTTTCTCAGACTGATATTGGAATGATGCTAATATCCTCTAGTGCTCAAAACGAAGAAATCAGGCGACTAAACAGAGAGAAGGAGGATTACCACTTACCTTGCAATAAACGTCTGGCATGTTACGAAGCACTGCTACGTCAGGCGCGTTGCGATTATGATGCGTTGGCGGATGCGGTCAAAAAAGATGGTATGTTGATATTAGCTATTCTAAGTTTCATACTGCTGATACTTGGGAAGAGATACAAGCGAATCAGACCTTTAAAGCTCTACGTTTTCGGGTGAACCTACAGAAGAAGTCGTATATGTTACAGGGGGCTGAGCTAGATCGTCGTGTGGACAGAAGACGACTGAGAAAATATCGGCTCACCAGGAGAAGAACACCTTCTAGTTAGTTCATGGACATGTACTTCATATAATCTCATAAGAGAGACTACTTTCCATCGTCCAGTTCACTGTACTTTCACATCTTCAATTACTCTACATACTGATTGATCACCACTTATCTCTCCGAATATTTGAATATGTCAGACACTGTCAACCCTGCCAACCAAGCCAGAGCGTGGTGCTCAGCCATAGATGGTTTCGACCCCAAGAATTACTCAGATGATAAGGCGTGTACGGATGTTATAGATGTACGTTTTCATGATTCGTTGATAAAAACATACTAACAATATAGGTGGTTGAAATTCATGGACTCCAGCTGCAGAAATCTCTACCAAACGAGCCAAAGATTATAATTGCCGGCATCTTCTATACTAAAGATAATGAGAAGTTATGGGCTATCTTTCCTGAAGAGGATGTCATAAGATTGCCGAACCTAAAGAAACTCCTCGATGCAGGGTCAGAGCTTCTCAGTGCAAGAATTCAATCAATCCTCGAGAAACAGAATTGAATGACTACAAGGGCCGAAACATACCGAGGAGATCCGGGATGCTGTTGTTCATAGCACGATGCTTTTTGCTACTGCTGTACACATGCTATGCAAAACGAATCATGGAGAGGACTTGCCAGCGCGGAAAAAACGTGTACATTGTAACTTATTTGTGCATAAAATAGGCGCGGAATTGATTGAGTCAGGTTGTCTCGCATCTAGGTACGAATGGTTGGCTAAATTAGAACACTTCATACACCTCCTAGCACGAAATACTACTTAAGCTTGTCTATAAATGCTAGCCTTGTCGCAGTTGTCCGGCTCTTGTGAAAAATATCTCAGCCTAAGTCTTCCTGTGGCATAAACTTGATCCACGCCCTGACATCGGCTGCCTGTCAATTTGCATTAATCTATGCAGCATCTCCTCGAAGTCACCGCATATCCTGAGTTCTTGAGCGCCTAGTATTTGGCGTAGGGTGTGCGTAGCCTTGACAGGGTTCGGTCTGGCTAGATGCCTTCTTTGTAAGTATTATAGTGATCTGTCAATGCTGTTTCTGATTCGGTGATAGTCCTATGCCACAAAGTGATTTGAAAATCTACGACGGTGGCCCCACAAAAATCATACAATGTGAAAGTGGGTGGAACGCAGGGGCTAAGGGATATTTCGTCTTGGCGGTTTATCAAGTTCGAGATGAGATATTGAAAGCTTGGATGCCAGCCGATACATACGTCAAGTCGAAAGATGCGAAAGCTTGCGCAGGACAACATTGGGGATTCTTCATCCGACAGGTGTCGTGGGCGACGTGGTTGCAGTTACCGCTTTACGGGATCATCAATGCTATTTTTGTATAATATATAAGGTCGAATATCTTTTAACTTACACTTGATCGGACTAGACCACTCTCTCTTGCTTCGGCCAAGCAGGCTACGACAGGACATTTCAGGGTGGGTCTCCTAACTTGCCTCCATTCTTACCAGTTATAAATAGGGCTTTCTACGCACTATGCCTCTACATATACTTTGTATAGCTCACATTTTATCAATTCAATAGCACAAAGTCATCTGATGTGTGACCATGAAAAGAGGATCTGTCCATGCGGCAGAAAACAGTACATCGCTGTTACTCATTGGTGCACAGAATATGCAAGAACCAGACGACCCTGTCCACTTAATATTTGTGGAGAAATCTTGATTGAATGCATTAGTAAGAAACTCGCAATGCTCAAGAAATTACATATCTGAAAAATATACAGTTTCATGCCGCTCAAGACCTACATAATCAATTCCCTCTACACCCACTCGGAGAAAAGTACTTGATTTTAGCTACTACCTGCAGCATGTCGAATCGCAAACACTCTCCAGGAGACATTATCATCTACAAAGACTATCTTAAAGACTTAACCTCTGTGCCGTGGAAGCCTGGCGTGTCTCTTGGTATGTGTGGCGAATCTGTATTGGCTAACTTCAGCTGATAATCAATCAGGTGGTCGTGGTTCCGATTACTATGAATATCTGATTGTGGATGATATGAAGAAGGCTGAAAAGATGATACCCTTTAATTTCCGATACGAATAGGACATCTGGAGAACTGTGATCAACGTCGACAGGAATAATACTGAAATGAAGCGCCACGCGAAGGAGATGGGTCTTGAAGTCATGTATATTGGGTTCTTCTTATGGCGGACTCTGGTTATCTCAAAATCAATCTCGACTGAAACTCACTCGTGCGAGCCTCCTGAAACTTCCTCATACGAACTCCCATCATGCGAACCACCACCATACGAACCACCGCCATACAATTCTGGGATTGATCCAAACAAGCATCGAGACTTCAAGCCAGACGTGAAGGAAAAATGATCTCTCAGGGCAATTAGCTGGATATCGTTAGCTCTTTCCAGTGTATAGACTTAGAAACATGTTCACTTGAATCGATGTAATTGGTTTTGACAAAATCACATTGGATCCGGAATGAACTAGACCTCTTAGAGTTTGTCTGGCCTAGCCCATGGCTCCTTGCCGAAACCAATGACCGTGCCTTTCGTGCCTTGAAAATAGCTATGGTTGACCGGCCCAGGCCACTCTCGCTTAGGTTTCCACAGAGTAAACCGGATACCATAGGCCGTTATTGGGTAAACCTCCGAGTATCGACCATGGTATGGATCATGGATGACGATGGACTGAGAGCAGCCGAGGATAAGAAGAAAAGAACTTATTTACTTCTATTGCTAGGAAACCAGTGTGAGGTAGGGAGTCTCACAATCTATGCTTCGAGTTCCCTCATCGTACGCTCTAGCCTATGTTTTATTTTTCTATATCTTCGCTCAGCCGACGGTTATGCCCCGAATCAAGCTATCATTGACCGATATATAAAAGAAATGTGTACACCATTCATGCATGGTGTAGGATGCAGCCCAGATTCAAATCCAGTGTGTCAAACGAATTCTTCTACTCCAACTATGCAGCCTACCGAAGCTATCGAAGTCAAGACCGATATCACAGTGTCCATCTGCAATGGACAGCTCGGTGGCCCAAGCTACTCTACCCTATGCGCTCTGCCCTATGCGCTACTCCGTCGGATGAAGCTACTCCGTCCGAAGCGAAGCTATTCTGTCCGATGCGAAACGTGTATGTAAACATCAATCCTCCAGTCAATATTTGCTGATGACTATCACAGTGAACACCGAATACTACCGAAAGCGAAAGATCTCCAGCATCATCATCGACGCATTGACTCAAGAACAACCTGCCATCTCTAACGTTGATATCGAGAAAGCGATTGGGTCCCGGAAGGAAACAGCACTATGTAAATCTAGGCCCGTCCGGATTGTTCTACCAATTCTTTGCTGGTGCATCCTGCTTGTTGTCTGCATAATACGATTTCTCATGTACTACGATTCCTTGCCTACTTTACTGTAAACAATTCCGATAACCAAAGCAACTACTATTTTGCTTTTCTCATTGCCGGAATTCCAAATTGTTTTCAGATCTTAGTTCGACTCAATACGCTCTGCTGAATCCCATAAGAAGCCTGCCACGGTATCCCAATAAACTTGACGCCGTAACTGTTTTTACGAATCGAAACCATGAAATTAAGAGGACGACGTAACCGGGACGGGATCTGGGAGCGCCGATTACAGCATAGCATACTGGGAGAAGGAAAGCTGGCATTGCAAGCATCGATTGAGAGGTACGGTGGAGGGATTTGGGCTTCTGATAGTCTGAATCCATAATGCAAAGAGCGTAATATTTCTATTTTAAGTCACCGCTATTTATTACCAGCGCGAGTAGATATAACTTCCTTTGTTGCCAATAATTAGTGACACTGCGATGTTAGGTGTACTGAACAACGCAGCTCATCACGGTCAGAAATTGATCTAGCATTACTTGCTTAGACAGGAACGGCGAGATATACTCCTCTTTATCACTTGAAGCATTTGCAAGATCGAATATAGCGTCAACTTGCATCTCGGCCGGCGGCGAGCGATCAGAGCTCCAGGCTCAAGCTGACAGGGATCTGCGCCTTCAAGTGATCGTTACGTACACGCGTTCTCGCTGGTTCGGCTAGCGAGGGCTTTAGCCCAAATGCCAGATAAGAGCGCATGAAAAAGGGGCTGTTTTGGACTACTCTGTATGTCTCCGCTGCAACGTCTAGACCAGAGTATAAACCGTAACAATACCCACATAATATTGAGAAGACGGACTAGGATATGCAGTGCGTCGGTGCGCCAAGGTACAAGGCTATCATTTCTCGTTAGTCGGAAAGACTGTATGAGTAGACCCAGCTCAAACCAGGCGCCGTGCAAGCGATTTCACTCGCGCTCTTGGCGAGTCCAGTTCCAGTCCGCTCATATGTGAGAATACAAATAAAACGTATCTATCCCACTTTTACAATAACGTCTTCATATGTGGCGGCTGCCGCTCAATTTCGAAGATCTCAGGGTTTACACCAGTGGCAACATGGATGATGACAGTAAAGATAACTTCAAAGTCTTCTTTTCGCAGTTTCTGGACGAGTATGGTGGGGAGTTACAGCCCCAAAATACTATTGGTTCTGAAACCGCCCCACCAACCACTACCCGCACAATGAGGGACCCCGCAAAGAATGCTTATCATTCATCGGACAGGATGGAGTCATATGGATATCAATGTATTAATTGCGATTCTCCTGACCAAGAGTTGGTCGAGCGGATCAAGATAGCTTTCGACGGTGGCTCGGTGATTGCACAAGGGCCCACCACCCATGTCAAACGAGAGAATATATGCGAAGAATTTATCCAATCTGGAGTAAACGAACCGGTCAGCACTTTGCGCATTGATCATTGGATATGTTTCACAGGAATAACATCTATTTAGATCGAGTGTATAGTCCAAAAGGCGCTCGGTGACGCAAATTACACTATTCAGGGACCAGTCATAGTCGGCCACAATCCCAGACCCACTCAACTTGGACCGAAGATGGCACATCCTGTGAAAGATGCGATTTCATTATTCCGTGTGGTCGTAGGAAGCCTTAATCCACGTCAAGGGGCGTTCAAAATTTATCCCACGACCCACCATCTATCACCGGAAGAATTTCGAGCAGATTCCGCACCCCGAGGACAGCTGGCTATGGACCCCCAAAAACTGTGGGTTATACAAGGTGGAATCCAAATCGATATCATCCCCCCTGAGGGCTGCTTACTGGTTTGGATAGGGTATTCTCTACAACCAATGTTTGATGATCAAGAAAAAGCGAACACGTTTCCTTTCATGACGAATTATGAACTTGTGGAACTTCCACCACCAGATTCGGTACATAATTATAAGAGAGAGAGTTAAAGGAAGAGATCAGATAGTTTAATTGACAGCATGGTATCGATCTTGTTGTTGTACCATTCTCGGTAACGTCTAGCGAGTGGCGATAGGTCAGAAGCAAGTTGCTGTACGTCATCGTATTTTCCGCTCTGTAGTTCCTGAATGAGGGTAATCTCCTCCTTACGGGTAAGGTGAGATAGTCGAGAAAATACAGGGAGGAGCGCGAAGGAAATGCCTTCCTTTCCCGTGGCAATTTCGATTCTCCGACACCTTCGTCCCTGCTTTAGGCCGGCAGAGACAAGTGTCGAGTTTCTCGACAATCTCACCGCTGTCAGAAAATTGCGCCGATGGCCATGGCGTCTCGATCGGCGATTATCATCGTGAGGCAACCCATTCTGTTCCTCCTCGCCCATCGCAAGATATTTCGATACGAGCAAATGTCTTAGCTGGGCTTCCCTAGCATCTTCTTCCTTGACCTCCCCCAAGAGGCTTACTAGCCTGGGATCGTCATCCGGTTGAAGCCGAAATTTTGAAAGTATTAGAGACCTGTCATATCTGAAAAATCGTCTCGTCTCGTCGATTTGACCTTGCACAATTTTCAGGAGGTCTCTAGCGTTTTTAGTGCGATTGGCCGGTCGTACCATGGTGCAAGTTTATCCAGGAATGCCTTCTGCGAAGTTAGCATAAACATATAAACTAATCCATCAGCGGTTGGTTTGGAATACACATACACTAACTACGAACGGTTAATCTGGGATACACGTACGCTAATCCATGAGTGGTTAGTGTAAATCCAGTATAATTGGTCCATTGCCGGCCGTAATATCGACGAGCCCCATAGGAAGGACTGACCCTAGGCTTACCATTCCCTGACAAAATAAGTGCGATTTTCCAATTGATGCGACGAGTTGAAATGAGCGCTTCCACAAGGAGTTTCTCGGCACTGAACCAATCCGCTGTACGACAATAAGCCAATCATCAGGTCACTTGCTTTAGTGGGTTTCTTATACTTCTCCTCTGCATAATCTAGACTCCTGAACCTTGACCTCCCTGCATTTAAATATAGCTGATATGTCGTTCCCAGCCTTGTCGATTTTGTTATTCTCGCTCGCCAACCAACCTTCCAATGACCGAAAACCATGGATCCAATCGAGATCGAAGAGGCAACGGCCCTGAGACCTGTAGAAATCCTGACCGCTTATCGATATCAAGACAAAGGATTGATATTCTGGATTGAGAAATACCGCCCCTACAACAACGAATTTTATTCTCAGCATCAGGAGTTACTCAAAGGTTCAGCACCAACAGTCCGACATCAGTTCAGATTACACATCACAATACGGGAATTATCAGAAAACGAAACCCTGGCTCTAGAACGACTACGTCCGAAGATTTACCAACTATTCGTGAGGGTCCCCTATACTGCTTGGGTAAGAGCAGCCTGCGGTATAATTTCGGATGAGGTTTTGGACTTTCAAGTGGAAGCCCGCCCAATTTATGATACCCTCCAGACGTACATACGCCAACATCCAGGAAAATTGGAAGGGTCTCGCGTCATTGAGCAGCAAGTGAGTCAATACCCTCCAAGTTTAAATCAAATACTAAATGATTCCAGAAACGAATTCCGTTTGCACACCTTTTCACATCTGCACGAGAGGGTGATATTCCAGAGATCAACGTGGACCTAATCACGCATCCCATTCGAGAGTACGTAAACGATGCAAGCAAGACGTTGGCACAGATTTTGCAACGCATAGACGACTTCGAGACGCGGTTCAAGGAGTATGGGTATAGGCTGTTTTGGGACGCAATTGCATCAGACGATTCATCTCGTTCAGATATGACAATAGAAAGGGGCTACGCATGTCCTAAGCGTGAGAATCCTTTTACGAAATCTTCCTAGAAGGCTCTTGATGGTGGACCATGTGTTCGTTCATAGTTTAGGGGACATAATAAATCGCGTCCCATATTTATACAAGAATCTAATTGAGTCGTAGAAAGACAACCCTATTCCTGACACATAGCCTGAACTCGAATCTCTTTCCTTACCAAGCCAATCAGCAAATTTTCATTATATTAAAAAAAAAAAAAAAAAAAAAAAAAAAAAAACCTGAATCGACTCCTAGGTTCGATCTGGAGCCGAGTATCTAGCTTCGTTCTAAACTCACTGACCCGGACTAATAGTAATTTTTCAAGAGAAGATCTGTTTCAGCTAGAAGAGCTTCCTCCAAGATATATAAATGTATCCACTACCGTATGCAAAGCCTGTCTTCCAAATTCAACCATCTATGTGCCCTTCGCTTCGGGGAGTATCACAAAAAATGGATAGCTCACCAGAATTGACCGCCAGTCGAGATTTGTTGTTCAGGTACGATGATACTCTCTGAGTGGACCCAATTAACAAAGACCTAGTGTTAAAGAATTATTTCCCAAGCTGCATACCGCATTGAATTCCATCCCACACGACATCGAGTTGTACCGGGAATATATACATTCCAAATCCGTATCCAATAACCGACGACTTTTGATTCAAGATATTACTCCAAAGGCAGGCCCGCTGTATGCTCTTGCTGCGCTTTGCCCCCGTGATACTCCAAATTCTCTCGATGATGCACCCCACCCGGACGACGTTCTGCATTTGTTAAAGGCACTCAACCGGAGAATAATGCTCAAGAAAAACTATGCAATACTCTTTCGCCTGCTGAGTTTTTATGAATCACTTCCAGTTGATGTACATGAGCTATTCAAACAACATATGTCAAATTTACTCGCTCAAAGTACGGGCGAGAAGTGCGACCTGAAAAAGCTCTTCAGATATACGGCGATGGTTTTGGAACATGAGATTGTGATGACATCGCCTTGGGCGACTAACCGACCTGGTATAGTTCGAGGGCTGCAATCGATGATGTCCCAAGAATTTCTGCTAAGTGCACCAAAGCACCAGATGCAAAAGGGGTTTGCAATATTGCTTGGCGCGTATAAAGAACGGCAGGAGCTTTTTGAAAGGCTATTTCAAGACGCGTTTTCAGGGCTGAACGTTCATGAAACGAGCGCAGTCTTGAGGAAGCTAATCACCGCCATTGACCCGACAAAGAGCTACACTCATCCGTATATTGGTGGTGAGAAAACAAGGCCTGAATGGTGGCCGTCTGGGTTTCCGCACACTGATGTCCAGGGATTCCCAGCCCTTGGTAAGCAGAATCAATCTGATTAGAAGCATGTGGGCTCTGACAATGTTTGAAGAAAAGCGTCGTCTTCTTACAGCTATCTCTCGAATTACAGACATGACTGATATACTTGAAGCAGCCATGACAATACCGCCTGAGAGAGGTTCACTTATGCATGCCAAAATCAATTGGTTATCTCAAATCTCTATAGTTGCTAGATACCGCGCTTTAATAGATTATGAGCGGTAAGAACGAAACTGAAACGGCCGTAGTAGGTCGCTAGAATTATGGTGTCTGCTTTGTAACGATCTTGGAAAGCTTTGTAGGTGCATGTGGGATGATCGCATCTATGCGCCAGAAAGTAGGTTTATATACAAACAAGAGGTATGGTGTTATCGAAGCCATTATCAGTAGAACCAATAGATTGGCTCTGTCAATATATTTAGAACTTGCATCAGGCTAAGGGTGATTTAGCTCTGTGCTTCTCTATCAAGGCTAGTTTCACGCAGGATTCTCTTCCTCCAAACTTCCATGGTATTGGGCCGCGAACGGTCCTCGTTTCACCCCTAATTCTGCCAGCCATTTCAAATAATCATCCTCTTCTTTCTGCGGCGGGAAAACACATTTCAACTTCATTTTAGAGCAACGTAGGCAAGATTCACTCCCACCAACCCAGCAGCGAAACTTTTTCGTTTTACATGCATTGCAGGCATGATCTATGGCCTTGCTAGAGGACTGTTAGTGTTTATACAAATATAAGTTGGACGATTCATGGGTAAAGTTACCGCTTGTATGTTTGATCTCCCGCCTTCTTGCCCTGCGCTACTATGGTCTGTGGTATATGCTGCTGGTATCGTGTTGCCTGCATCTTAGCCATCTCGATTGACATGGAATATGTTTCGGGAATAGAGCGCCGGAGGGATAGTGAGTATAATGAAGGAAGGGGAGACCGTAGAAAAGAAATATTTATAAATACGATCGTATTGTGAGAGCTATTTCTACGCGACACGAGACCAATCAACCCAATATATCAGAAGTCTATGTCTGTTCTGCCAAACTCGATCCACCTTCAGGTCTATGCAAGCGGGGATAAGGCACGCCAAAATCAAGTCCTATTAGATCAGCGGTGTGACTTGAGAGGCTCCAGACCAAAAACAGGATATGCTCTAGACCCAACTGGAATTTTCATTCCATTTGTACCCGGAGTCCACCGGTATTAGACCATGGCCCACATGACGAGCAGTACCACCATCTTAGCACAAAAGAACGAATCTAAAGAGTTTCATTAGGGACAGGGGTTTCAGTGGGCGGTGAAAAACCTGGTTAGATAGTGCTTGCCAAATCTGGTATCTCAGCCGTCTATATATAGATTGATTTTATTCATTGCCTTTTTCTCTTTTAGAGAGCCTGATTATCTAGCTCCATGTATGTTTTAGTGCTGGTGCCTCGTCCAGTCCGACAACTAAATCAGTGGGCCAAGGACAACGCCGGGCAAGGCTGTCAAAGTCAGTAAGGTAAGAGTAACAATATCCAACACATTGCTTTCTTTCCATCATCAAAAAGCCTGCTTCTGCTTCTCTGCTTCTGCTTCTTTCTTCCTACATCAAATCTGTCCCCCATATCATGAATTCTTGAAGATCGCTGTCTTTCCGTTTCGCAAAAGCATTATTCTCACTGATACATGCCATAACAGAGATGCGATGTATACCATTCATGCCTTCCTCGACGTTTCCCGGACTATTTCCGCCGCTGCCACCTGCGTCTATTTCCTTGGTGCATCGCTCAAGCAAGTTGAGACACGCAGGCGCAATGTGGAACCGTTCATCTGGCTTCTGGTCGCCATACTTCTGGTGTCAGTTGTTGAGGCGACTTTCATGATGGTTCAATCCGGTGGTTTGCCCAATATCTACCGGATGGCAGCAACCTTGTTGCATATACTGGGACTTCTGCTACAAATTGACCACCTTTGGATACCCTCCAATGAGGAAAAAAGGCTGGCCTGGCACGCATTGCTGGGCTCCTGGATGATTATGACCCTGTTTGACATGATCTCTATCGTCGAGTTCGCAACTGTCTCCCCCTCCTCGACAGTCGACCTGGTCTACGGTGCGGTGGCTGTGAGTTTGCGATTCTTCCTGGAGATCGGTCTATTCATTTTTTTTGCCTGGCCTGATAGGGGGGGGTTTATCCAGCTCACTGACCACGACGTTGCGGGCGACACCACGATAGTAAGCAACCACAGCAATAGCAGAGGAGGTAATGGGAAGAAATTCCTGAAGCGGAGTATACAAGACGAGATTGAAGAGGCCGGAGGGACCTGGCCGTGGGTGAGGAAATTTCGGATCCTCTTACCCTGGATCTGGCCGAGCGGAATGCCGTGGTTGATGATGCTACGCATTGTTGCTGCCCTCCTACTTCGGCAAGTCGAAACAGCGTTGGAGGTATATACGCCATACGTTAATGGCGCCTTCATAGAGGCCGTCGCTCGCGTTTACAAAGACGGGAATCTTATTCCGCTCTGGAAAGCCCTGATGTTGCTTATCGGCCTTCGTCTTGTTAATTCAGATGTTGTGATCTCCGCTGCGCAGGATTGGCTATTGCTAAGTTTTACACAATTACGCAAGATGCAGGCGCAGAACAGGATCCACGAGCACCTGATGAACCATGAGGCGGCTTTTCACGACGTGACCAGCTCGAACGATATCAATGACGCCAGCGACATGGGCGTAAGGTTTTGTGATGCATTAGACTCCCTATTTTTGCAGACAGTCCCACAGATCACCCAATTCAGTGGCACAAGCATCACTATATTTTGGCTATATGGATCGCACGTCGCTCTGGTAGGGCTTACTGTTACCTCTATATATGCGCTCGTCTCACGCCGCTCAAATCGAATGCTTATGCCCATCTGGGATAAGAGAATCACTGCTTGGCAGGACACGAGACGGCGGCGAGAAGGTGGCATCAAGGGTTGGCGGACAGTGGTTCAACATGCCCAGACAAGCCGTGAGATTGAAACCTACGCCTCAAGCGTTAGCACATACATGACGCTGGTATGGAAAATCCAGATCTTTAAGATTAGCAGTCGCTCTTGCCTCAGGTTGATCATTATTCTGGGGGAATCTGCTATGACGGCTCTTGTAATCCTACGTGAAGTTCATATTGGCGGCACTGTCGGATCTGTGGTAGCGTTTCGTGGCTACTGGTCCCTTTTACAGTCTCCACTACAGTTCTTCATACGTATACCCGAAGATTTAATGAGGGATCTTTACAACGCGGACCGTCTTCGCCGGATTATGGAGGTTAAGCCTCGTATGAAGTATGGGTCTGAGGACCTGCACTTACCTGAGGGACGCATCGAGTTCGAAGCTGTCACATTTGGCTACACCAGCGCCAATCCCGTTTTCAAGAACCTTGATCTCATTATTGAGTCCGGAAAAACCACTGCCTTTGTCGGACCGTCGGGAGTAGGCAAGACCACTTTGATGGATCTTATTTTACGCCATTATGACCCCCAGGAGGGTTCTATCAAAATTGATGGCCAGGACGTTAGGACACTGCGAAAGGGCGTGTATGTTGATAATGACAAAAATGTGAAGATCAATACTCGTACTGACGTAACAAAAACCCGGCAGTTTATCAAACCATTTCGCCGTTATGCCGCAGTCGCCCCATCTCTTTAATACCACGGTTGGAGACAACATTAAATACGGTCATCCCGATGCCACTGTCTCCGAGATCCAGAGGGCTGCCGAAAGGGCCGGTATTCACTCTACTATCACGTCGTTGGATGATGGATACGACGCCATGGTGAGCGAAGGTGGGAAGTACGTATTCTCGTAGGGCTAATCAATCACATCCAACTTTCGTCACTAACTATTTGCTCTCATCAACAGAAATTTTTCCGGCGGCCAGAGGCAGCGAATCGCACTGGCACGCGCCCTAATGCATTCGGCCCCTGTGATGCTCTTCGACGAGGCTACGAGCGCTCTTGATGCCGACTCTGAAACCCATGTCAAGGAGACACTGGAGGCTGAGTTTGCCGGCAAGACAATCGTTATCATTGCGCAAGTGCTCTCCCGTCCCATGCAATTCAAAACTACTTGAAGAATGAGAAGCTAATCTCAAGGGGATTCTCTATTATAGGCACCGCCTGTCGTCGGTCAAGCATGCTGACAAGATTATCGTCTTTAGAAAGGGAGAAGACGGCTGCGGTGAGATAGGGGAGGCGGGCACGCACGACGAGCTCCTGAAGCAGGATGGCATTTACGCGCGGCTTTGGCGAAAGCATATTGGTGTGGCTGAGACGCAACAGGAGAGAAACGTGGAAGACTTATTCGCGGAAGAGTAAATGTCGCTCCGCCGCTGCAGGTCTGCGTCGGCTGGAAGAACTTCATGTTTGCGTCGTCCTCCAGATCGTTCATTTTGTCGTCAAAGATGGACCCAATTTCAGACGATTGTCGCACCGGATACACTGAGCCCTACTACGATCGGAAATATCCTCAACCTAAATGGCAGAGTGCCAGATACAGCAATTAATGGTGCCGTTAAATGGGGGAGGATAACAACCTCTCAGGATGAAATTGCCAATGGGTCGAAGAATCCACGTTTGACAAGATTACGGCCTCCTTATTTTAGTGGCAGATGGATGAATTATTAATATCATTAAGAGCACCCATACTGTATAACGCAATGTATTGTTTTAGATCAATTGAGCAATAAATCAGAATTTTGTTTAGAGTGTCCTATGTACCATGATATGAATAGCACTGTGTGCAAACTTTATGCTTACAGCTAGGACAGTGCTTGATTTCTGAGTAGTCCAAGTGTGGGTAAATGCAAGAGCACTACATCTAGGTCAGCAGATTTTTATTAATGTTGGAAATGGACTTACACATGTCCACCAGAACTGAGATGCAAGAGAACATTGCGTACAGACATGGCCGCAGTCACAGATCCCTTTGTAAGACTTATTGCATTCACACTATACTTTATTAACTCGAAGCACTAACACGCCGCAGATTGCTACTTACACATCTGTGAACTCTAGCATCGCAAGTCCTGTAGCTCTCTATGCTATATCTAGGGCAAAATCGGCAAGTCGGGTGACCACATGAGAAACAACGCTGTTCAAAATCTGGGTCATCCTTCATGTCACGAAAGCCACACGTGCACTAAGGCCTATGTTAGCATAAGTTAAATCTCTGAAAATATACTCACACAGCCCAATACAGCCACAAACCGTTCCTCGACGGTGAATCGGTCCGGTATCGGCTCGCACTTGGAACAAGTATGACTGCAGTCGCACCGTCCCTTGTATTGCTTCTTGCAATGGCACTAGGATAAGTTATTATTGAGAAGGCCACTAATAATGGCAGATCATACGCATTCTCGACTTCCCACGTAGAGTTTGACCAACCGACTCTCAACCCCCTGCGGATCTGTATCTGTTGATGATGGTGGTGACCGCATTCTGATACTCTCGAGAATGTCTGTATGTTTTTGTGGGATAATCGTATTCATGCGGCGGAGAGCGAATTTATGTATGAAGTGTCACCTGAGCGATTCGCTGGAGGACCAAGAGAGTAGTTCGGTTAACGTAGCTGAAAGTTGTATTAAGCTAAGGGTGATTTCACCCAGCTACGCATTGATCCGTCTCCTATTGAGGTTAGTTTCATGCAGGCTTATCACTCACAGGGTTTAATGTTTGTAAGTAAATATAGCCTAGTGTGGCAGTAAGCATCTCCAAGTAGTCAGATCCCCTAAAATCTTATTTCTTAACTCGAATACATCTCTGCTTTCATAGGAACTTTCTCACAGGTCTCTCATGCACTTCATCCACTTGCACTCAAACCTATCAGAAATGACGAACCCGTCTACTCATTCACAGGCCACAATGTGCTACAAGGCGTGTATCGTGATGACCTACCTCGCCCAATTATGGATCTGCAAGAACAATCTCATTCATCTCTCTATCACGAGTGGACTATTCATACTCTCGCCTGCAATGACTTTCCTGCCTCGCTCGAACTTTATGGCAGTCAGTGGTGGTATCTACGCTGCTGCGGAAGTTTTATATGCACTCAATCATTTGACAGAACGAGGTGTGGTTATGTTTTTGTGTATACGAGCCATATCATACATGATAATATACTTGAATTCAGCATTGTCAGTCATGATACATGAATGGGGCTCGTCCGACGTCATGATACATCTTATCCCCCTTCTGTGGCCGAAAGACAAACGCAAGCTGCAGATACATTTACTCGGATTTGTCTCCTGTGTGTTGATTGAATGTGGACTGGACATAGCTGTACCGCTTCTATTGGCAGAAATTACGGATATGAGTGGACAATCTGATATGAAAAGGCACATCCTCCTTTACATAGGTGTCACGTACCTTTCCAGTGGTCCCATGTCCATCTTGAAACGCATATTTTTGAGGCCTCTTTTCGACGATATTGACGCGACTATGAAAACTGAATTTTTCAGCCATGTCCTGGGTCTATCGCGCGATTTTCACGATGGGACGAACGCTGCGAACCTAGGATCCTTGATCCTTACCAGTCCTGCGGGTGCTGAATTGGCTCGCCTGGTCATGATTGACTTGATTCCTCTCGTTATGGATTTCTCTATACCGCTATGCATCTTATACCACCATTTCGGACCATATGTGGTAATGGCAAGCGCAGTTACCATTGTGCTGGATTTGTGGTTGTCCAGCAAACTTTTGTCGCAACAAACGACATGTTTCAAGGAGTTCAATCGCGCCGACAAGTACCAGCGTTCTGTTTTCTGCAAAGCTATTGAGAATTGGCTTGCAGCAAACTACTTTGGTCAGACTGACAGGGAAAAGTCTTGCTATGCGGAAGCATATCGGAAGATGGCTGAGTCTGGCAGGCGATACTCATATTGGCTCTACATCAGATCCGTACTGAGTTCAACGATCCTGTACGCCGGGTGTGCATGGATGACGGTGTCGGTGCCTGAAGGTGTGGGTTCCACAGGAGACTTCATGTTATTGGTGACCTGTTGGAACAGACTAAACCCACCACTTCGGGAGTTAGGAAGATTCGGTGGGAAGATTACAGAACAGGTCAGTAAGAGTGAAGACATAGTTGCGGTTCTCAAGAGGGATCCTTTGGTGCAAGATACCCCAGATGCTCGTCCTTTATCATCGGAGTCTCCTGCTGATGTAGATCTCGTGGATATAAGCTTTGCGTATCCACAGATGACTACGAACACTCTTCGGGGGATATCAGTCTCCTTTCGGAGGGGGCAGACCACCGCTATCGTGGGCCGGAGCGGTGGAGGAAAGTCGACCATCCTGAAATTGATACTACGAACATATGACCCGTGCGCAGGCTCAGTCCAGATCGATGGACAAGATATCCGTCACATAACTCTTACTAGCCTTTGGAGGCAAATTGGTATCATTCCTCAGGATATCACTTTTCCCGACGAATCGGTATTGTCTATCCTCCAATACGCAAATCCGAACGCCCCACTGGATGAGATTGAGGAGGCATGTGAGGTAGTCGGACTCTTAGGGTGGATTAAAACGCTCCCAGCCGAATTTGAAACCACTGTCGGTGAAAGGGGTGTGAAAATATCAGGTGGCCAGCGCCAGCGACTGTCAATTGCGCAAAACATTCTTAAGAAGCCGAAAATTCTCCTTCTGGACGAAGCCACTAGCGCGATTGATGCCGAAACCAAACGTTTGGTCCACAGATATCTCAAAGAGTCAACGCAAACTAAGATCATAGTTACACACGACCTGGATGCCGTTCGTGATTTTGACAAGGTTATAGTCATCGAAGATGGGATGGTTGTTGATCAAGGTAACCATGAGGAGCTGATGGCTCGTCCCGGTTACTATCGCGATGTTTTGCATAGGCAGCATCATCCTGACGACCAGTGAGATGCACAACCTTGATTTGGGGCAAGAGCACCTTCCCTCAATCAAAACTATCTAGCTTGCAATTCTCGTACCCTAGCTACACTGTTGTATTTCGACGAATTGCTGGACATTTCAAGTAATAGTGACCAAGCCCCCTCTCCGGTCTTAGCTGTAACACTGAAACTGAAAAAAAAAAGGTTAATTAAAGACTGAACCTTGAACGGCGGAGTTAACGCCGTTAAGCAAGTGAAACCACCTCCAAAGATGAAACTCCAAAAGACGGGAGAGGTGTGGACTTATTTGCGAAGCCTACTCTCCAGTTGTCGAAATCGAGAATTAGAAATCCGAGTTGAATCCACCATAACCCGAATGTGTAGTCTGCAGCAGTGGAGTTATCTCCCGTAATGATCGATATACAGTTTCCACTGAGATCTCGCTGGTACGGGAGATACGAACCAGGGACTCTGAACGATGCGTTTGATGGTATATGACTCTGACAAACGCAGATTCTCTGCGACTAAATTTGCGTACAGACTCGCCGCACTGTCGAAACAGCACCAGCTCCTTCATCTCGATGTCGCAGTTGCACTGGACTCTCCTAGTTTAGGATAATGAAGTACCGCAGGTTGCTTCATACACATATTCCTAGCCTGTACCCGCCTCCTGCTCATATTGCGTTGCTATTGAGAGCGAGAGTGACAGCCAACTCCCTCTTATCTTTCAAAAGTCTTTGATAAAGCTAGTCTCCACGCGAGCCGTTAAATGTGATAGATCATGGAGTATGCGAGAATACTACACAGGCACGCCTTGGATTCGAGCATCCCAGGATGCTAGAACAGGTTGGTTTTCTATCCCTAGTATGGATTAGCTTGGCAGAGTTCCTCCGGTGCGGCGGTAAAGCTATCTAAACTAAGGTGATGCCTACGGTTGCGCCAAACATCAGAACTGAAAAAACGAATCCAACCAAGATAAGGTTACTAGCACTACCGTCCTGAACGGATATCAAGGAAGCATCGTCAATCGTTTGACGAATATCAGACTGTACGGTAAAGATAACTGCCATGGAGATCAGGAATGGCAAGACCACGCAGACAAATCCTAAGGGAGTTATCAAAGCCCGCCGCCACATGTCGTTCGGAAACTCCCAGAAGATGAGTAAGAGAAAGAACAAGAGGAGGAGAATGATTCCCGCGATAAGTGACCGCCGAACTGTCTCTAGGATTGCAGATACCACCTTATTCTCGATCTGTTGAAGCTGCCTTATGGGAGCACTAAGAATTCCCGACAGTGTGCTGGGCACGACGGATGAGATATTAAATGGTAGACCGCGACAGTCCCGGGTTGAGTTATTTTCCCACCCGAAACAAACTTTGCCGAGTCCGATAGACATATT
Source organism: Talaromyces verruculosus (assembly GCA_038993655.1). NCBI lineage: Eukaryota > Fungi > Ascomycota > Eurotiomycetes > Eurotiales > Trichocomaceae > Talaromyces > Talaromyces verruculosus. The sequence goes on along the minus strand of JBBVQN010000133.1, from coordinate 183 downwards.
CTGTGGTATCGCTGTATCTAGGCCGGACTGCACGGCTGCCGCGGCACCCGTTTCAACAGCCTGTAGAGCGGAGCTGACAACAGTTGGTACAGCTTGAACATCAGACATGGCGCCTTCCACCGCGGTGGCAATAATCGGTGGAACGTCTCCGGACGAAGCCTCTGGGATAGAGAGCAACTCCAG
>JBBVQN010000132.1:0-38318 GCA_038993655.1 Talaromyces verruculosus | reverse complement strand
TTTGAATGAACTCTGTTGTAAAGCCTTGACTTGTAGGGTTTGATAGAGCTTTGTTCTTGGTTATAGGTTTTGTTCAATATATGTGCTTATAAATATATATGCTTATAGTTAGATTAGCCTATTCCCAATCCAATTAAGCTGATCTTGGATTGGATAAACTGACACTAATCAGTATACAGATCAGACCTCTATTCTAACCCCTGATTTATATATATTTACTTACTTACAAGTTGTTTATCACCTTCAATATTAAACCCCAAATATCAAGAAATAATAATAGCACCTATCCCAACCAACCCAGACTTTGACCTAGAAGGAAAGGACTATAAAGCACTAGATGCCTATATCCTTACAAAATATAATTTGTATAAACACAAGTATAATATACCTTTATAAGCAGTATTCAAGCAAGACTTTAAGAAATAAAGCCTTAAGAATTTCAAAGGGACCTTATTTCTTTACCTAGATAACCTTATTATATGACTTCATACTAATGATATATGTGTTGACACCAGTAACCCCAGCTAGATACCAGAGATAATACATACTGTATGCTAAGAACTAAATATAAAACTATGGACTGAAGCAGATGTTAGATATCATTATAAAACCAGTGAGATTCTTAGCTTGTAGACCCTTGTATAAAGACAATTCACAGCATTAATTGCTATATACTCTAACCTTGACCCTATCTTGCAACCTAAGACATTAATCTTAGAAATATTAACTATCTTATTTTATTCTTATAGTATCAGGTCAAAATCAACTACCAAACTATTACATAATATCACTTCTACCCCAATCCGTACAAGTCTTATGCTAAATATTATAGAAAATATCACCATACAGACCTCTACTGAGACCCTTAGACCTATATAAACTATACTTAGATTAATAATACTATTAAAGCTCTATACTAAGGACATAAAGTATGAAGGAGGTAATAATTTATTTAACCTTAAACTTGATATCTTTAAAGACTATTACTGCTATGCCTACCTACTATATATATCTAAGATGTATAGACTCACATTTGCTACTATATTATATAGCCAAGCTCTTAATTACTATTACTCTTAGTATCATACCTAGAAGCAACAAGGCATCAATCCTACCAAAGCAATCTAAAGATATTTTAAAAGTAAAGAATATCATTATATTATTAAGTATAAATAGTCCTATACCATACTTTAATAGATAATTGATAATAACCTTAGCAAAGATATACTCTAATACCTTAAAATTATAATTTAAGCACTCTAAAAGTTGACCTATTCACTAAATCTATAATTCTATATCTTAGCCTACCTTCAGAGCAAGATTATTAAAGCAATATATATGCACCTAACATGCTAAATAGCCACCAGAAGACTATCTAATACTATACCTAGCCTAATTAGTAATTTTTATATAAGTATAAGTCAATATCAAGATATACACTATACTACATAGAATTTAGCCTTAACCCCTAGTAATAAGGCCTACTATACTAACTGCTGTTATTATAGATATCAGCCATATTCACTATACAAAAGATAAGCACTGAATTGTTCCTGCTCATATAAGTGCTTTAACTAATAATGCTTTATATGCAAGAAATCTAGATACTAGTCTACAAATCATAACACTAAAGAATATAATAAATCATATCAAAAGACACAATATCAATCTAATAGTGAAACAGATCAATATATTATAAATTACAAAAAAAAGCCTCTATCTAATGCTAATAAGGACACCCCTAATACAATAGAAGCACTAGAAACTGTACCTACTCTTCACTTTATAATAAGCCCTAATTTATACAACAGCTTTAGTAAAGCTATAATCACTAAACTAGTAAACCACGCTACTAAATACACCCTAGAACTGTTGTTAATCTCCACTTATTCTAATTAGCTAGGATTTCACTACAACACTAAGACCAAATCAACTGACTAATTAAAGCCCATTATAGCAATAACAGTATATCAAGGCTTTAAGAGCTACATTTCATTTTATTAATATACTAACTCACAATTTCAAGATATATTAATTAATAATAGTACTGCTCAATTCTCAACTATTAGATATATTTAATTTCTCACTCTCCAGAAAGCTGCCAGAGAAACTATACTGGAGCTATCTACAATAGAGATTATCAAAATTAAATTCAGACCCAGAGACCCTATGTGTTCACTAGGATCAATTGATCTAAAGACCCCAATTGGCACTGTATAATTCTATATACTAGAATTAATAACCCCATTCCTACTCTTACTCTATAACTTGGACTATTTAAAGGTGTACTTTAATAATACTTGTAATATCTTAATAGACCTAAACTAAAAAATGCTTTCCCTAATAGTATATTGATTTAGCCACCTATTCTTAGTATAGAATTATTGCTTTGAATTGTATGTTATAGAGTTATTAGATAAAAATCCATGCTTTTTAATAGATACTGAATTATGCTGCTTATACCAATAATTTAGACACCTTTTAACCAAGTGTTTATTCCAATTATTAGACTGCGCTAGCTATAGTGCACACACTAAAGTATTAGAGCATATTAGAAGCTTTTACCACTACTATTAGGTCTATAGCAAGTCCCCTGGTTAATTCAGATTCACTATATAAAATGATATATACTTCAACTACTTAATTATTATTAATATTATATATATTGAGGGCTATACTATATTATATATTATTAATAAAGCAACCTAATATAATGCTGCCCACTGGTTACTGAATATTAGTGCTAAAACCATATAGGATATGCTTTGTACCGCCTGGATAGATATGTACCTAAGACTCCCAGATTTTATAATAATAGATGCTGGAAGGAACTTCATAAGTAGGGAATTCTCCTAGTCTACTATTACAATTAGTACTATAACTATAAGTATATCTATCAAAGCCTATTAGTCAATTAGCGCTATAGAGTACTACTATACTATATTATACTATGTCTACCTTATTATACAAGACAAGATATCAGATATTAACCCTAAATCAATACTACAAATAGCTATTAAAGCTATTAATAATACTGCTGGTCTAGATAGACTTGTACTAACCCTTCTAGTATTTAGAGCATACTTTTATATAATAGAGTAAGACCCTCCTGCCCTATTAATAATAGAAAGAGCAATAGCTATATAGAAAGTAATAACTAAGGTATAAAAAGCTTATACTAAATATAATATTAAAAATGCACTTAATACTTGAAATAGATCCTTATTAATAGTAATTTATACACTTTTACTGAATTCAGACATGCTTATATAGCATGAAGGAAAGACTGGATATATAGGAAAATAGACTAGACTATATAAGCTCTTAAGTATTAATAAAGAGATATGTATAATTGCACTTCCTAATAGACTAATCCTATTTTATACTACTATTATCAAATTATACTAAAGCCTAAGTAAAGATACTAAAGCTAATAAGCTAATTAATAACTCTAGGGAAAATATCTATAATAATTCTATAGAAGACTTCTTTAAGGCTAATTTTAAGATATAAAGACAAGGTAAGCCACTATTATAACTAGCTGTTAAGATTCTACTATACTACTCTAAATCTTACTTATAAGCAATATACAAGGAACTAGAGTATTAATATACTGATTCTCAACACATAGAAGTCAATGGCCTACTAAAGAAGGAAGTCTTTAAAGTAGTAGATATAATAGATATCCCCCCCAGCATATATATCTTTAACCTATAATTCATGGATAAAACTAAGAATCCCAGCACAGATAAAGCTTTTAAAAAATCACGCCTAGTTATACAAGCCTATAATAATATTAATAAAAGCTCTGTTTTAATAGAATCCCCTATAATCCAGCATAGTAGTTAATACTTAATACTATACCTTGCACTATGCAAGAAGAACTTGAAGCTCTATCTATAAGATATAATATAGGCCTATATATAATCAACAATACTTCTCAATCAAGATTTCTATATATAACTGCTACTAGAGCTTATTACTATATATAGAAGCTCAATTCTTAAGGTTATTTAACCTTTATATAGTATCTCTAAAGCAGGCAACTACTGGTTCTGTACATATCACTGCTATTACATAGATTAACTCAATATGGAGACCTCTATATACAATCCATATCTTTTTTATTATACTGAACCAAGCACTAGTTTTAGAATACTCAGTATATTAATAAATAATACCCTACTCCTTACTAATAATAAATTTACACTATATAAATAACAAGAAATTAAGAATACTAGAATTATAAGCAAGCCCCAGGATATATTAATGCATTAACAGCTATTAAGATTCAATGATGGCCTCATCTCAGAGTCTACCCAAGGAGTAATGCTAAACTAGGAATATACCTACACACTGATTCATACTATACAAGAGTAAAATGCTAATATAATAAGCTTAAGAAGTAAGATTTAGAAAGATATTACTTTAATAGAGCAGTACATCACTCAACATATACTAGACGCCTATATAGCCTCTATATATTAACCCAAAGCCTCATTTAATCTATTATATGCTGTTTAAGCTATAAGCCCAATAAAAGACAATATCAAAGCACTAAATAAGCACCTAGAATAGCAATATAATAATACTTCCTAAGGACTATATTTTATACTATTTAATATTAAATCTCTATACCTAATATGCTTTACTAATTCTTTATTCATTAATAACAAGGACTTTATATCACAAATCAGCTTTATTATCATACTAGCAGATACTGTAGGTAACACTAATATCATATATTAATCCTCTATTAAGTATAAACATGTTACCTAAAGCATACTTGCTTCAGAATTATATATAATAATCTATAGATTCAATGCCACCACAGCTATCAAGTCAACTATCATAGAATTACTACATCTCCCTGAACTATTACCACTCACTATCTACACTAATTCAAAGAGTCTATATAAATACCTTATCAAGCTAAGCACCACTTAAGAAAAGCATCTTATAATAGACCTCATATACCTCTATTAATTATATAAATACTACAAGATTATAGAAATCAAATAGATTAATAGTAACACTAATCTAGCAGATATTATGACAAAAGGCAAGCTATACTGTGCTCTAGAAGCTCTTATCAATACTAACAAGCTTCATATCAAAGTAAGCACCTAGGTAGAGCACTCCACCATACCACTAACCATATATATACTAAAGCACAAGAACATAGCATTTACAGCACTAATTTCCACCACTATTGCCTAAATTGATATACTTTTCTTTTATACTATTATCCCCTTACTATAGTCACCAAGATTGTTATTTATTATTACACTTAACCACTCTTATCCCCTATCTTATTAGCACTAATATATATAAATTATATCCTATTGCTTCCTTCTTTTCTTTTTCTTTCTTTCAGAGAGTTGCCAGTATCAGAACATTAATTTACATGTGCTCTATGCCCCAGCATAATAATGCCCCTATCTTAATAACCCCCAGTATATTGCCTATCAAAATGCCTGGCTAAATACCTGGCGTATCGCCTAGCATCTTGGCTGGCCTACTGGCAACCCCCAGCTCTATCATATACACGCCGGAATGTGTTATACACATTCCAGAGCGCGTACGAAGAGAGCATATATACGTGCCGTACCCCTGGCACCCCCATTTCTTAGTTGGCAGGCAGAATAATAGGAATACAAAGTATATTCCCTTTTGCTTCACATTATAGGCTTGTCGGATTAGCCTGTTCCCAATCCAATTGAGCTGATCTTGGACCGGACGAACCGACAATATTAGATCTATTATTTATATTAATTTTTTAATAATATTTTTTATAATTTCTTATTTCTTATATTGTATGATTAGTTTATAAGAGGTATCCTATAGGTCTATAATCTTTAAGTTATATCTATATGTAAGGAAGAAGGAACTTATCCTAGTAGTTAATAATATCTAGTTATTAATTATTATTTTAGCTATTAGAAGTAAATTGCTTTAATTATTCTAGAAATAGCAATAGTACTTCTATAGGTAGTTCTTAATAATAGTGTTTATTTGCTTAGTCCGGCCATTGATCCGAGGATATTATATAATTAATAGATATTATTTAGTTTTTATGCTCTAATATATATAGCTCTATATCTTATTTATAAATTATATATCTTAGTTTAAGATAATACCTCTAGAGAATCTATAACAAGCTATAAAGAACTATAAAAACTTATATATAACTATTTTAGCACTAAGGTTCTTTAATAGAACTAGAATAATACCTTTACTTAATCTATCTACTATAACTATAAAATAGTAGTAGTTATTACTAACTAATAATTTATTAATAAAGTTAATACTGATCTCTTACTAAATTCTTTTTAGAATTAGAAATAGCTTTAATAATCCTTGCCTTTATTTTCTTTATATTATATTTATACTATACTTATTATAGTTATTTATAAACTATTATATATCCTAGCTTATATATAGCTAGAAGAATGCTCTTCCTATAATGATATTTATCCTGTTATGATTAGGATACTCTAAGAGTATTAAATTATAGTATTATTATATAATCTTTATCTAGAATAGCTTATAGTTAGGGACCTATTAGCGGTTATAATGTAAAAGATATCCTTATTTATTAATCTTATAATTAATAATAGTTACTTTTAGACCAAGATCTTGTGGGAATATTTAAAGATTATTAATAATAGTTTGCTTGATATAGGTATAACTATTATTATAAGCTTTAATTTATACTTAGAGTATTTAGAATTGATCTTTATTAGTTACTATTTAAATGATAGAAATTACTATATATAGCACCTATATAGAGTATATATAGACTCTTTATAGTAATAGGACTTAGTTTTAATAAGTAAATTAATTATTATTCTTATTTTTTAATATATCTTATAGTTACTATAAAAGGGTATTAAAATAAAAAGCTTATAATCTAGATCAATAAATTAACTTAAAATTAAATTAGGAGAGGAAGATTTATTAATATATCTATTATTTACTTAGTTGCTGGATCTTAATAAAATAATATAGATTATTATAATCTATTACTATAGTAAAGAGTTTATTTAATAATATTAATTTAGCTTCTTATTATTTTATATAATTAATAATAGTAAGCAGCTCCTTATTATAGATCTTATAATTATATTCTATAAAATTTAGCTTCTAGGAATAGTAGGCGCAAGTATAGAGCTGCTTATTATTATTATATTAGAAAAAAGTGCCTCTATTTATATAATCTAAAAAGTTAATTTCAATAATAATTTTTTATTTAGGGTTAAAAGGGATAAATACTAGTTTAATAATAAAAAAGCTTTTAAGATTCTAAAAAGTTTTATTAATAGTATTATTTTATATAAAATCTATCTCTTTCTATATAAAGTCTATCAATGGTTATATTATAGCAGAATAATTGTAGATAAACTATTAATAAAAATTAGTAAAGTTTAAGAATTATTAGACTTCCTTAATTATAGAAAGTATTTGCTATTTTTAAATTGCTTTTATCTTAGTAGAGTTTATTTATATTCTTTTACTAGCTTTAATAATAAATCTAAGATATTTCATACTTTTTACTTCAAATTCTGATTTATTAATATTAATTTATAGGCTAGTATTACAGAGCTGTTAAAATATTATATAGATATATTAATAGTGCTCTTTTAATAAGCTATTACTAAAGATAAATATATTATTAATATAAGTAGTTATAAAGTTATCTAATAAATACTATAAGGTTTAGTTAATATATTATTAGAATATGCTTAAGGTATTAGCTAGATTAAAGAAGATTATTAGCTATTTAAAAAGATTAAATTAGGTTTAGAAAATTATTAACTACTTGTCTTTTTTTATAATATATATCTTATAGAATACTGTAGATATATCAAACTTTATAAACTATCTTACTTTAGATATCTGCTATAGAGTCTTATATATTAATAATAAAAAATATTAATCTTTCTTAGTAATAGTATTCAAAGCTTAGTAATTAATGTAGAAATGTAGTCCTCTATTCAGTTTTTTAATAAATAGTACTAGTATAGCTGCAGATAACTTACTAACTTATATAAATCCTTTAGATAATAAATTATATAGTGTTTTTTTTAATATAAGAAGCTCTTTTTATAATATATTATAAAAGAGGCTTTAAGGGGTTTCTAGCTTCCTTTTATCCTTATCTTATTTAATTAGTTTAATAATATAATTAGTATTAAATCAGTGCTTTAGTAGTTTATCTATTTTAATAGGATTAAAAATATCAGTATAATCTTATAGATAGTTTAGTAATTTAATTTAGAGGTCTATCCTTTCTTTTAGAGTAAATACTTTATTAATATTAGCTATACTAGCTATAAAAATCTTAATTCTAGTCTTTAACTATTTTTTTTATTATCTTCTTAAAGTAGTAAGACTAGCTGTAGATATCTTATAAATATTATTATAATAGTATACCTTACTTATATTCTTATTATTAATCTTAATTCTATTAAAGAATATTAAAATCTTATTTATTAGATTAAAAAGGATTTCTTTCTTTTATATCTATTATATTCCTAATATCAAATTATATTTTATTTTTTATATTATATAGAAGTATATTTTCTTTATCTTATAGCCTCCAATATCTATAATTATTATTATAATCTTATTAATAGTCTATTCTTTTATTTTATTATATCCCTAGATAGGGACTAGTGTTATTATATATTAAATAAAACTATATTTTAAAGCAAAAGATTCTTTAAATACTTTATAAGAAATATATCTACTATTAATTAATATTTTAATATATATATTATTATTAAGTAATATATTAATCTTAAAGGCTATTACTTCTTTTTTTTTTATTAAAAATTTCCTTACTATATCCTACTCTTAACTATAATTTCTATTAAGAGCTACTCTTTTTCTAATTTAGATTCTTTAAAATAAATAGTAGATCTTAGTTCTAGTATAGCTATAAGAATCTTAAGAGTAATATTAATAATAGCTATAAGATAAGAAGCTTAAGGTTATTAGAGCTTAGAATAGATATAAGCAATATAATTAATTTTCTTATAGTTATAATAGATTAATAAAGGACAGATCTATATAATAAAAAGTTAGAAAATAGTAAATAGATTTATAATAATAAAAAGAATAAGGGCTATTATAGCAATAGACTAAGATTAGTATAGAGGGGTAGTATTTAGTAAATTATTCCTTGATATATTAAAAGAGGATTAATTTAGACCTTAATTATAGAGATTATAAATATAGTTATATTTATCTAGATTATTAGTAATATAGTATAAATACTTAATAAAAGCTTTATATTTAGTAGAGAAGATCTATCTAATAAATATCTATTATATTTCTTAGTTAATAGCACTTTGAATTTAGGTAATTTAGATATTATTAAGCTATATATAACCTTTAGTAAAAAGAAGAATCCTTTTAAATTTACTAGTAAAATCTTAAAATAGAATATAGCCTTAACAGAGCTAATTAAATTACTAGTTAACTTATTTAATAAGCTAGCAATTTTCAAATTAGATATAGAGGTATTAATAGAATATAAAAAGGATTTTATTATTAATAATACTAAGATTAGTAGTATAAATTTATATCTATAGGAAAACTTTTATTTAAATATCTTTTTATAATCTATTATAGATATATTATATTTAAATATATATATTTTCTATAGCTAGTCTATTAATATTAATCTTAGCTTAGAGTTCTATAAGAAAAAAGAAGAATAAAGATTTATTAAAGTTATTATATTTAATAGTATATCTTAATTAATAATATAATTATTATCTTAAAGCTTCCTTAATTACTTCTAGTTAGGAGACTAAATATAGAAAAGATTAAATAAAAGATATTTATAAAATCTTAAAATTTATAGTTTATTAGTCTAAATAATTAAAGCCTATTTCTAGATAATTTATTTAATTATTAATATTTATATTAATAGCTTTAATATAAATATTAATATTAATATTAAAGGTTTTTATTTAGTATATAAATTATATAAGCAATTTTTTAATAGGCACTAGCTGCTGTTCTCTAAAGAGTTAGTTATTTAGATTTATATTTATATATAATATAATAAGTCTTACTATAATAATTTAAATTCTTAAAGTTCTAATATTATATTTTTTAATATTATAGACTAGTTCTATTTAATATTCACTATAAGAGCATATCTAAATAGAAAACATAATATAAGAGAAGAAAGAGGAAAAAAACAATAAATTCTTTACATACATACAATCTTATAAGGAAAAGAGGAATAAAAGCTTCCAGTAATCTTCCTTCTAGGGATTCTAGGTAGATAGGTGTTATGTGGTTCCAAGTAGGCACTGTAACACAGGGCAACCAGGGCTGGGGTTGCTTCATATCCAGGCAGACAATCGGGATCTGGGAATAGCTTCATGTCATGGGGCTAGCTATTGTGAGGGCTTCGCCCGAATACGCTTCATGAGGTCAGCTCATAACATATAGGACTAGTAGATAACTAGGCTGATAGCCCTATAATTAATAATCATATAAAAATATCACTGACAATGTATATAGTTATAATTTTTATTATAAAATTGGAAGTAGATCTATATCTATTTTTTCCTTCCTTTTTAAAAAGTTAGAGCACCTGCTAGGAATATCAGCTGGATTTCAGGACTCTAGCTTATACTTAATGATAAAATTATATATAGCTAAATATTAGGCCTAGTATACCTATTTAGTATTCAAATTCTTTGCCTTGAAGAAGTATTGTAGATTATTATGATCAGTTTAAATTTAGATCTTATGCTTACTTCTTTCTAAGTAATATCTTTACTTCTAAAATATATACATAATTATGCTAAGTTCTTAGTTATAAATTTTCCAATTTTATTAAGTAGCATTGAACTTATGTAATATAAAAGCTATTAGCTACTAGTCTGAATAATACTATAATAGGGTCTTCTTATCTGTAGATTAATATATAATAATACTCATTCTTTATTTTAATATATTAGTTTAAATTAATATAGATTTTTTAGAATCAAAGTATCTAATAAGAGATAGATTAGTAAAAACTTTCTTTAATACTTTAAAGAATTATATAGCTTCTAAAATAAGCTTAAAGAGTTTCTTTAGATATTTATTAGTTTTATAAAGTATGTTTATTAGTGAAGTAGTAATAATTAAATAATTCTTAATAAACTTCTAGAAGAATCTTATAAATTCTATAAAGGATTAGATATCTTTAATAGTTTTTAATATAAGCTATTCCTAAATTGCTTAGACTTAGTCTTTATCTATTAAGATACCTTAGTTATTTATTAAATATCCAAGGAATCTTAGTTCCTTTTGATAGAATTCACACTTTAAAAGTTTTATATATAGAATATAACTATTCAAGCATCTATTTAATATACTTTTTATATTATTTTTTATTCTTAGAAAAGATAAGGATATTATCTAGATAAATAATAATAAAATTGTCTAATAGCCCTCTTATTATTTTATAGATGTAAGACTGAAAAGTAGCTAATATATTTATTAATCTAAAGGACATTATAAGATACTTATAATAGCTATATTGAGTATAAAATATAGTCTTCTATTCATCTCCTTTCTTGATTCTGATTTGATAGTAGGCATCCCAAAGATTAATCTTTATGAATATCTTTATATCTACTAATCTATTGTAACGATATGGGTGGAACGATAGTCCGAATGTGGGTATGGGCTACAGAACACTTGCTGAGCCGTTTACTATGGGAACCAGGTGCTGTACGTATACTAAGAGCAAGCAAAAAGCTGTAGCATGATTGTCACGAAGAATAATCGCTTGATCCCCTTTTACAATTATTGTGGGATCTTCGCTGCTTATATACATGTGTGGTAGGGTGCCTAAGCGGCATCATACAGTAGGGCTACTAGAATTATATAACCTCTGCCCAACTGCTAGCTTCCATGCTGCTGCCTTAGATCAAGAATATCAATCCTTTAAGCAATCAGATTGGCCTTCTCAATCTCATAATGGAATCAGCCTTTACAATTCTCTTCCTTCTTGAAGAAAGCTTATCCTCAAGCTTTATAAATATGTTTGCAAGCTTTAATATTAATAGTAATAATTCTTCTTCAATCGCTAGAAGGGTTCTTCATCTTTAAAAAAACTTTTTTATGAGTATATGACAGATATAATTATGAGAAGGTTCCTTTATAATATAAGATGGGCAGTAAGTCAAGATTTATTTATATCTCTTTTGAGAAAGATCTCTCTCTTATATTAATAAAGTCTTATCTCTCTCTTACTCTTATTCTTCCTTTTCTTCCTTCTTTCTCTTATGCTTTAATTAATAAGATGTATATCTACTCTTTCTCTTTGCTCACTCCTTTCTTTATTAATTATTTATTAATCTTATAAAATAGCAGTCTTTATCAATAACTTTATTAATTTTAAAAGCTTTTTATATTAAGTCTTATTATGAATATCAAATTTAGAGCAATGTTTACTTCTGTTAATTCTTCTTCTCCTACTAAAAGGGCTTGTGAAGAGTAATCTTTATCTATAAGTTATTTTATTTCTTTCTTAGTTTTAATGTCTTAATAGTTGTGTGTTTAATAATACTATTATCTTACTTTATTTCTTATAATTCTCTTTACTTCTCAATTCAATGCTAACTATGATAGATTATGCTAAAATGCTATCATAGATGTTATTAGTATTATTATAAGCTATATACCTCAGATGGCGAGAAAGCAAGTGTGTTGGGGGATGTATTTATGGAATCTTTTAAGATTTCAATCCCTCAGTTTAAAAAACTTTAAGTCGCTGTGAGTACACCTTTGTCTTGATTGGATGGTTATATAATAATCTTTGATATCTAATATGTTTAAATAAAAAGAAAATATTATTATAGATTTATCTAGGCCCTCTGTTGATAAGTCTGGTGCAGAGTTGTCTGATAAGGAGTTGTCTGGTGAGAAGTTATCTAGTAAGGAGTTGTCTAGTTTAAGTAATATCCCTAATACAATTTTTAAGCTATTTATGGAGTATGATAAATCTCCTTTAAAAAACAAGGGTTGTGTAGTGTTTAAAGTATGTATATTAATATACTATTAAAGTCTGAATACTAATTATATGACATACTATAAGAATTGTTAAAAAGCTGTTCTACCTCTGTCTTGTCTATAAATGATATTGATTTATAATAAAAAGCAATTGAATACTTAAGTCATTATTACTTAAAAAAAGTCAAGGGGTTAGAAAAGGGTTCTATAGACTTAAAATCTATACTAGTTATTAAGCAGCTTATATTTAATATAAGAAGCCTGATATTTACTGTGGCTTACTATCTTTGTTGTTTAAAGATAGTTAATTCAGAAGGTCTTTTTTGTGTATAGCTTAATAAGCATTTAAAATGCTATTATTATACAAATAATAATATTCTTTATGAGTCTATTCTAGTTTTATATAAAGTAGAGTTTACAGAGTTATAGACCCTTTTTTAGATTAGTGTATTGGTGAAGGCTTTTACAGTAAGAGATTATTATTTTAAAGATATAAATATATTTATCTATAATTATAGCAGCAAGCTTAAGGCTAAGCTGTATGTTAGTTCTATTTTAATAGGTCTTTCTGACAAGTATAAAGCATATTAAGACTAAAAATATGTAATATTATACTATAATTAAGAGTAATTACTTAACTATATATACAAGTAGGTATATAATTATTATTAATTATCTATGCAATTAGTTATATAGTATTATAGATACTAATATTAGGTATTTAGTATAGAATGGTAATCCTCCAGTTTGTTCTATTAAAGAATTGTTTGATAATAAAGATAAAGATACTTTTACTAGTTATGTTAAATAGTTTAATGATTGAGCCTACTGCTATATAGCTCTATTTTAATACTATCTTGTTACTATAATTTGGTTTTTAATAATAAAAATTAAGATATAGATTGAAAGGTCTTTAAATATAAATAATAGGTCTTTTGACTTTGTTTTAGCCTATTTTTAGGATGTTTTAGCTGGTTTTTGTGTTATTTCAGGGTTGTTTCTCCCCTTTTTGAAAGGTCTTTGTAGTTTAGGGAAGCTTCTAGCTTTAATTCAGGAGTTTTCTATTTCTTTTCTTACTTTTTTTATAGTAAGATCCTCATTAAATCTCAAAACCCTTTTAAGAAATAGAAAGAGTAACCTCATCAATATTATATAGGCTGTGTGTCGACTTTAATAATCAATTGAATAGAAAAACCCTATAGGAGAAAACTATACCAATTAATGCTTCCTTTTTGGTATAATAGTTTTGTTCATTTCAAAGATTATAGTATTATATTTGTTCAGGAGCTCTAATATATTAGTAAGATATTTAGCTAGTTCCCAACTATTCTTATAGGATAGGTAATCTTTCTATTTTACTAAGTAATATAGATGTAGCTTGTTTCGCCTCTTATAGAAATAGTATATTATAATATCTTTAACTTTCTATTCTGATATTGCTTCTCTATTCTCATTATCTTGATAGATCAGCGGGAAATCCTTCTATAGATTAGTACCATCTTATAGGTGGTATGGCTCCAGTAAGATTATATAAAATACCTTATAGACTCACTTCCATGTATATGAGATATTTAATCAGTACACTTGTTTTCCAATGCATTCTGTGATTATGAATAGTCCTTTATGACGCATATCTAGTTTCTTACTAGGATAATAAGTATAGATATTCTTTATGTTAAGCTTTATCTGATCTTTAACCTTAAAGGTCATAGGCTAATATCATTGATTATAGTATTTCACCTGCATCTTGGTTACAATATAGAGATATTATTCTAACTCTTCCCTCAATTTCTTTAATAATTTGATTTAATCAGCAACAGCAGGTTGATTTACAATAGAAAGATCTTCTTCAAATAATAAACAAGGATTGAAGCCTATAAGTGCTTAAAATAGAGATATTCTAATACTTGTATTTACTGCATTATTTGCTGTAAATTATACAGCTATGAGCAATAATGCCTAATCATTTTGTCTTATATTTATATACATCTACAGGTAATATTTGAGAATTTGATTTATACATTCTGTCTGTTCATTAGTTTGTGGATAAAATACTGTTGATAATCTTTGTTAGATCTTAAATTAAAAATATAATACTTTCTAATAGCAACTGATGAAAATCAATCTCTAATCTGATATAATACTGTATAGATAGCCTATATAGCTGAAAATTAAATTAAATATTAATATAGCAAAACCTTTGGCTTTAAGCTTCTTTGTAGTTGTAATAAATCATGCATACTTAGTATATTAGTTTACTACAACTAGTACCATATTATAGACAGTACCATTGCGCATACTCAGTGGGAGATCTATAATAAAATCAAGTGAAATACTATCACTAGGTCTAGTAGGAATAGATAATGATTATAGCTTATTATATAGTTTATGACAGTGTATCTTCCTTAATTAATAGGTGTTACAGGTTGTTATATATTCAGTAATATCTTAGGTTATACTTAGCTAATAGAACTTTCTCTTTAAGAGTTCTGTAATTCTTGTAATACTAAAATGACTGGTAATTGGATCATTATAGTATTGCTATAATAATACTGATCTTAACACTGAATTATTTAGTATATAAACTATATTATCTTTATATAAAATATTGTTTTAGAGCTTCTATAAAGACTCCAGAACACTACTATTAAGGTTTAAAATCTGAAGATCAGCCTTCTTTCTTTAAGTGAGAATATCTCCCCTTTACACAATTTAAATATTCTTTAAGAAAATAGGCTTTAGTATTTTAAATACATCTTTATCTTTCACACTTTCTAAGGTGAGTAAATGAGATGAGTAATTTTTAAAGAATTAATGCTCTCCCTGCCTATTCTTAAAAAAAATCTATAGTTATTCTTCTAGTATACTACTCTTAGGCTCAACCTACATCTATCTGATGGGTTTCTAGGGCAGGTTTAAGATAATTCCTAGGATAAACCCTAAGTCTTCTTCTTTACCTTTAGTGGGATTCTTACTAGGTGGATTATTAGAGCATATATCTTCTTCTAGAAGGCTTATTCTTATAATAATGTCTGAATATCTGATTAACCTATAATTAGGAATTATCTTTATCACTAAGTTGTCAATCTAATTAATCCTTATAGATACTATTATAGTACCCTCTTTAAAGTGATTAATCTTCTCTGAGATTGTTATGGCTGCTGAACTTAATTAACTAGTTCTTAATAGAACTATTATAGCAGCTAGTCCTGATCTAGACTAACTAATTACTTTATCAGGAATTATTGCAGTAGACTCTATAATTTTATCTGATAGTATACTATATAGGACTAGCAGATAACTAGGTTAATAGCCTTATAGTTAATAACTACATAAAAACATCACTAATAATATATATAGTTGTAACTTTTATTGTAAAATTAGAAATAAATCTATATTTATTTCTTTCTTCTCTTCTAAAAAATCAGGGTATTTGCTAGGAGTATCAGCTGGATTTTAGGACCTTAGCTTATACTTAATAATAAAGTTATAAGTAGCTAAATATTAGGCCTAGTGTGCCTGCTTGGTATTCAAATTCTTTGCTTTGAAGAAGTATTGTAGATTATTGTGATCAGTTTGAACTTAGATCTTATGCTTACTTTCTTCTAAGTAGTGCCTCTACTTCTAAAATGTATATATGATTATGCTAAGTTCTTAGTCATGAACTTTCCAATTTTGTTAAGTGGTATTGAATTTATGTGATATGAAAGCTACTGGTTGCTAGTCTGAACAGCGCTATAATAGGGTCTTCCTATCTGCAGGTTAATATATAATAGCACCTATTCCCTATTTTAATGCATTGGTTTGAACTAATATAGGTTTTTCAGGATTAAAATATCTAATAAGAGGTAGGTTAGTAAAAGCTTCCTTTAACACTTTAAAGAATTGTATAGCTTCTAAAGTAAGCTTAAAAAGCTTCTTCAGATACTTATTAGCTCTATAAAGCATGTTTATCAATGGAACAGTAATAATTAAATAGTTCTTGATAAACTTCTAGAAGAATCCTATAAATCTTATAAAGGACTGGATATCCCTAATAGTTCTTAGTATAGGCTATTCCTAGATTGCTTAAACTCAGTTCTTATCTATTGAAATACTTTGGTTATTTATCAAATATCCAAGAAATCTTAGTTTTTTTTAGTGGAATTTATACTTTAAGAGTTTTGCATACAGGTTTGTGGAATATAACTATTCTAATACCTATTTAATATAATATTTATATTATTATTTATTCTTAGAAAAGATAAGGATGTTATCTAGGTAAATAATAATAAAATTATCTAGTAATCCTCTCATTGCTTTATAGATATATAATTGAAAAGTAGTAGATGTATTTATTAATCTAAAGAGCATTATAAGATATTTATAATGGCTATATCAGATATAGAATATAGTCTTCTATTTATCTTCTTTCTTAATTCTGATTTGGTGATAGGCATCCTAAAGGTTAATCTTCATAAATACCTTTGTATCTATTAATCTATTTAATATCTTATCAATATAAGGCAATAGATATTGGTTTTTGACTATTATTTTATTAAGACTTTGATAGTTAATATAGATTTATAGACTTCTATCCAATTTCTTAATAAAAAGGATTAGAGTGCCTACAGGACTAATGGAAGGTTAGATCTATTCTTTCTGCTATATCTCTTCAAGATAGTGCAACAGATGATCTAATTCTGTTGCTGAGTATGGATATAAAGGTCTATATAGAGGTATAATAGAGTTAGATTAAAGCCTAATCTTATATTCTATCTTATAGAAAGGTAACTTAGTAGCTTCTATTTCTAAAAATATATCTTAGTATTCCTGGTATATAGAAGGAAGAATTGGCCCTTAGTATAATTCAGAAAGACTAGAAACCAGTAAGTAAAGGAAGTCTTTAGTTATAGTCTTTATAAAGTGCTTCGCCAATATAAACTATAGTTTTAATACTTTACAATAGAATCTTCAAATATAATTCTTAAAGCTAGTGATTATAAGTTCTTTATAATAAAGCTATAGCTTGCCAAGAATTACGTCAAATCTTATTATATTGATCATAGTAAATAGTTATTTATATAATTTAGTGACTCCTCAACAATCAGTGATAGTGATAGGGATTGTGATATTACTATAGTTAATTATAGATATACTATTAATAAATTCTATAGGAGGTAGAAGGTCTAGTAGCAGTTGCCAACTAGTACTAAGAAGGAGTTGATATAATATAAAGTTCAAATCTCTCCCTGTATCTAATATACCTGTCAGATGGTGTTGTGTTTTTAGGAGATTCAGACTCAAGTTAATTAATATTATATATTCATCCTTTTTCTTGGGCTAGTTTAGACTAGTAATTACTATATATCCTTATTGTATCTTGTAAGTATTATAATCTTTATTATTATCTTGTCCTTCTTGGGCTATTTATAATAAGGTATTAAGTTAAGAGTTTAATTGTTTTGCTTCTTTTAATAGCAGCTTAAAACTATTATAGTAGTGAGTAGCAAAGCAATCTATACTTTAATAGCCCTTTCAGTTGTAATAGTAATAGATAAGTGAGGGATTTTTGTCCTTAATATTTAGTTTCTTATTATTATTAGGAGTTTATCTATCCTTATAGTTCTTATTATCTGTATACTTTTACTTATTTAGTCTTCCTTTCAAAGGCTTATTCCTTAGGTTGTTCAGGTCATTATAGTTATATTTCAGTATTTTATTAAGTATGATCTATTTATCCTTATATAACTTTTATAGTTGAGTAGTTTCTTTAAGATAAGAAGTTATATCCTAGAAGTCTATATTTTAATCTAAGAGTTTTAGCTTTAGCTAGTCAAGAAGCTTAGTAATAAAAGCTATGATCTTATTTTAATTATTAATCTAAGCTCTTATCCTACTCTAGTCATATAGATAAGAAAATTTACTATAGAATATTTATAGATTATCTATTTTAGAAGCTTTGAGCTTTTCAAGGTCTATATAGATATTAAGGGACTGTGCTATTCTTATCTTGATATAAGCTTTGATCTATTTGACAAAATCATTGAATATAAACTGGGCTAGGTCTAAAATCTTCTTGTATTCTATCTATTATATTTAATATTTACCTTTTAGCCAGGCAGCTATAGTTGATATCTTTTCTGCCTTAGAGTATATATATCTAATAAAATTATTCTTAATATTTTCTATCTAGTGTTTATATTCCTAGAAATTCTTTGATTTAAAGCAATCTGGTTTGGGCTTCAAGACTGGTTTTTTATAGATAATATAGATTATAGTCAAAGATAGAACAGCTTTAGAGTATAAAAATAGAGGAATAGGCTAATTAACTATTTATATTAAAAGGGTAGAGGCTTTTTAAATAGAGAATTAATTAATTAACCAGCTCAAGATTTTAGCTATTTATTTTTATATAATAGTCTGGCTGCATTGCATCTCTTTTTAGATTTTTTAGAGTGCTTGCATCTTAAGATCTAGATAGTAGACTATCTGAGCTGAGGCTATAGCTTATCCTTATAAGGACAGAGAATCTTTATATCAGCTCTAGAACAGTGGGTTAGTAATCTAGATTCTTAAAGATTCTTCTTCTAGTTTAAAGGTCTTAGTAAGATACTGAGTCTTTTGAATAATCTCCTGAGATTCCTTAATAGAATCTATACTACTTAAACATTATAATAAAGAGAGGTTTCCTTGATAGTAATTACTACTAGCCCCTATGGAGGCTTAACAGTTGTATATAGAATATAAGTTCACTATAATAAATCAATTCAACAAAGGATTTTGTAGATAAAGTGATTATAATATAATAATATAGGTAGAACAATAGTCTAAATGTGGGTATAGGCTACAGAACACTTGCTGAGCTATTTACTATAGGAACCAGATGCTATATATATACTAAGAGCAAGCAAAAAGCTGTAGCATGATTATCACAAAGAATAATCGCTTAATCCCTTTTTATAATTGTTATAGGATCTTTACTGCTTATATACATGTGTGGTAGGGTGCCTAAGTGGCACCATGCAGTAGGGCTACCAGAATTATATGACCTCTGCCCAACTGCTGGCTTCCATGCTGCTGCCTTAGATCAAGGGCATCAATCCTTCAAGCAATCAGATTGGCCTTCTCAATCTCGCGATGGAATCAGCCTTTACATCTATCTAATATCTTATTGATACAAGGCAATAGATATTAGTTTTTAATTATTATCTTATTAAGACCTTGATAGTTAATATAAATTTATAGATTTCTATTTAATTTTTTAATAAAAAGGATTAGAGTGCCTATAGGACTAGTAGAAGATTAGATCTATCTTTTCTACTATATCTTCTTAAAATAATACAATAGATGATCTAATTCTATTGCTGAGTATAGATATAAAAATCTATATAAAGGTATAATAGAGTTAGATTAAAGTTTAATCTTATATTCTACCTTATAAAAAGATAACTTAGTAGCTTCTATTTTTAAAAATATATCTTAATATCCCTAGTATATAAAAAAAAGAGTTAGCTTTTAGTATAATTTAAAAAGGCTAGAAATCAGCAAATAAAGAGAGTCTTTAATTATAATTTTTATAAAGCATTTTACTAATATAAATTATAATTTTAATATTTTGCAATAGAATCTCTAAGTATAATTTTTAAAGCTGGTAATGATAGGTTCTTTATAATAAAGCTATAGCTTACTAAAAATTATATTAAATTTTATTATATTAATCACAGTAAATAATTATTTATATAATTTAGTGACTCCTTAACAATCAGTAATAGTGATAGGGATTATAGTATTACTATAGTTAATTATAGATGTACTATTGATAAATTCTATAGGAGATAGGAGATCTAGTAGTAGTTATTAACTAGTATTAAGAAGAAATTAATATAATATAAAGTTCAAATCTCTCCTTATATTTAATATATCTATTAGGTAGTATTATATTTTTAAAAGATTTAGATTTAAGTTAATTAGCATCACATATTCATTCTTCTTTTTAAGCTAGTTTAAGCTAGCAACTATTATATATTCTTATTATATCTTATAAGTATTATAGTCTTTATTATTATCTTATCTCTTTTAAATTTTTTATAATAAGGTATTGAGTTAAGAATTTAGTTATTTTACTTCTTTTAATAGCAGCTTAAAACTATTATAATAATAAATAGCAAAATAATCTATATTTTAGTATCCTTTTTAGTTATAATAATAATAGGTGGGTGAGGGGTCCTTATTTTTAATATTTAATTTCTTATTATTACTAGAAGTTTATCTATCCTTATAATTCTTATTACTTATATATTTTTATTTATTTAGTCTTCCTCTTAAAGATTTATTCCTTAAGCTATTTAGGTTATTATAATTATATTTTAATATCTTATTAAATATAATCTATTTATTTTTATGTAATTTCTATAGTTAAATAATCTTTTTAAGATATAAGGTTATATCCTAAAAGTCTATATTCTAATCTAGGAGTTTTAGCTTTAGCTAGTTAAGAAGCTTAGCAATAAAAGTTATAATTTTATTTTAATTATTGATCTGAGCTCTTATCTTATTTTAATTATATAGATAAGAAAATTTGCTATAGAATATTTATAGATTATTTATTTTAAAAGCCTTAAGCTTTTCAAGATCTATATAGATATTAAAGGACTATATTGTTCTTATTTTGATGCAAGCTTTAATTTATTTAATAAAATTATTAAATATAAATTAGATTAGATCTAAAATCTTCTTATATTTTATTTATTATATCTGATATTTGCCTTTTAGCTAGGTAGTTATAGTTAATACCTTTTCTGCCTTAGAATATATATATTTAATAAAGTTATTTTTAATATTTTTTATCTAATATTTATATTCCTGGAAATTCTTTGATTTAAAGTGATCTGGTTTAGGCTTTAAGACTAGTTTTTTATAGATAATATAGATTATAGTTAGAGGTGGAATAGCTTTAGGGTATAGAGATAGAGAAGTAGGTTAGTTAACTATTTATATTAAAAGGATAGAGGCTTCTTAAGTAGAGGATTAATTTATTAACTAGCTTAAGATTTTAATTATCTATTTTTATATAGTAGTCTAGCTGTGCTGTATCTTTTTTTAAATTTTTTAAAGTACTTGTGTTTTAAGATCTAGATAATAGATTACTTAAGCTGAGGCTATAGCTTATCCTTATAGAGATAAAGAATCTTTGTATTAGCTTTAGAATAATAGATTAGTAATCTAGATTTTTAAAGATTCTTCTTCTGGTTTAAGGGTCTTAGTAAGAGGCTAAGTCTCTTAAACAGTCTTCTAAGTTTCTTAGTAGAATTTATACTGCTTAAATATTGTGATAAAAAGAAGTTTCTTTAATAGTAATTATTACTAATCTCTATGGAGGCTTAATAGTTGTATATAGAGTATGAGTTTACTATAGTAAAATTAATTTAATGAAGGGTTTTATAGATAAAGTGATTATAATGGGGAGGTTTAGAAAGGGGTGGGTAGGAAAACTTTTGACGTATCATTGCCATATTAGGCTTAGCGTGGTGGGTTTCTACTAGGCCCGAATAGTCCTAGTTTTCCCATGGTAGGGCAAACAGTTTTCCCCCCCATGGGCAAACTTTTGAACACGTAGTTCAGTTGAATATAGCACTCACACCCGCCCAAAAGCGCTTCCCATACTATTCCCATACAAATTCGTTCTATATTAAGCATTGCGCTATGGCCCCTGCTAAATCGCGCAAAAATACTACCAATAATAGACGAAAAACAACGCCAAAAAGGCCTCAGCGCGCTCTACAGAGTCGCCCAGCGTCCACACCAAGCTCAACACCACGCTCTAATAAGCGCCTAGAGCCCCAAGAAAGTCTTACTCCAGCTAGTGAGCCCCAAGAAAGTCTTACTCCAGCTAGTAAGCTCCAAGAAAGTCTTACTCCAGCTAGTGAGCCCCAAGAAAGCCTTACTCCAGCGCTAGGGCCTGCTAGAGCCCCCTTAACAGCTTTTACCACTATCCCGCGCGCCTCAGGAAGAGGATCCGGCCTCAATAATAACGAATTGAAAGAGTTCCTCCGGGTTTGCTTGAATAAAGCAGATATTACAAAATATGAAGGATTTACTAAGTGGTACGAAGCCATTAGTTATACATTTGAAATCCTATGCAACCGCACCTATCGACCACGCTCTGTAAGGGATAAAATCCAGGATCTTACAGGAAGGCGGCGTGAATATCTACGCATTCACCATACAGGTGAGGGCGCTGGAGATGACACTAAGGAAAATGAGCTTATTGATGAGCTTATTGCTCTCTAGGATGAGCTACTCGCCAATGCACGGAGCAGGGCAGAAGCACGTAATACACTACATGAAGAGTCTCAATAGGATATAGCTCATCAGCAGCAAATGATGGAGACTATGCCTCAAAAAAGCTCCAATCCGAGCCCACAACAGAGAGGACAGCAGCGCTGCAAGAGCCCAAATCTCAGCACAGAGCTCATAGAAATAGCATCTTCACTCCGACAATCAATTGATCAAGATAACAGGGATTCTAAGCGAATTGATGATCTGGAGCGTCATATCCATGATCTTACAAACACTGTTAGTCAGAATCAGGCCTTTATAGCAGATCTAATGCGTCAAATGGTTGAGCAGGTGGAAGCTTTGAGACGTACTAGGCCGTAAATACTCTTGCAATGTTAATCTTTTTATATCCCAGCGCGCTGTTACTGTATTACCATAGAAAATAGTATGGCAATTAGTTAGTAAAGCTACTACTCGATAATTCCATGCCACAGCGCGTAAATAGACCTTTTGACGGATACGAAAAGCAAGCTCTTGCCATAAATTAACAATATTCCTAAAGGCTTGCTCAATTGATACCCAGTCACTCGATAGGGCATGGTTAAAGCGATCTTGCTCCACATTTCTGACCGTCCCATATCGCCGGAAAGGGGTTATAACTCAATATAAACCACCATAAGCAGCATCCCCATATAAATATAGAGGATCTCGGCCCTCAAAGAGTTGGCGAAGCCTTCTCTCAACATTCAGGCGCCTCCATAAGGTGGAATCGTGTGTCCAGCCCACATACAGTCCTCCAAGGCTCAATATCAGGCCGTCCAGGGTTATGATTCCTTGCGCCTTAAAGCCGTGCCTCTTATATTGGCCATTATAGAAGGCTTGCTAATCTCTGATTAGCCAGCATATAGGCCTCATAGTACCGTCAACAAAGCCCCAGACCTTATCAGCGCAGAGAGACCACATACTTAATTGCTCTGCGTACCAACTTAGCTTCTCATAGATGAGCGAGGGGTGCCAGTCTAATAACATCCCAAAGCGCATCTCAATATGCTGTGAAACAGTATTGAAGGCTATAGAGATATAGGACACAGATCATCCATATGAGAATTACTGCAAATGTAGGCGTACAGGGCTTACAAGGCAGCCAAGTAATATACAAAAAGCAAGCTCCGACATAGGCCATATGCCAGCAGGATAGCACAGCAGCTCAAGGTCTAGATAGCCTAAAAGCATGTAGATTTCAGGCTTTTCAAACCTAAAGATTATATTAGCTGTATTCTCCATATAAAATAGTTTCATAAAAGTAAGATACCGATATAAGAATTTACATAGGCCATCCGGTATAAGAGCGAGGTTGAAAGTCCATTTTCGGTAAAAATTGACATATTTTTGCCGCTGTGCAGCGCGTTCCCGCTGAATTAACTTGGTTAAAACTAGAATGCATAGAAGTAACACTCGTTGACGAGTCTAGGGCCTCATTTTGCAGCAGATTTGGTGAATTTTTGGCTGAGTTATGGTAGTTAGAATAGAATGAGATTTTGAAGCTATTCAGTCCGTGAGAACTGACGTAGTTGTTTATGACTTACCGTATTAGGCAAGGATTCGCTCTAGGGCCTCTGATTGGCTAGCTTAGTGGAGTTTGCACTTTGCTAGCGCCAAAAATTTCTAAACCTCCCTAATATAATGATAGGGGTGGAATGATAGTCTGAATATAGGTATAAGCTATAGAATACTTGTTAAGCTGTTTACTATAAGAACTAGATACTATATAAATATGAAGAGCAAGTAAGAAGCTGTAATATAATTATTATAAAGAATAATTGCTTGATCTCCTTTTATAATTATTATGGGATCTTTGCTGCTTATATATATGTGTAGTAGGGTGCCTAAGCAGCACTGTATAGTAGGGCTACTGGAATCATATGACCTCTGCCTAACTGCTAGCTTCTATGCTGCTGCCTTAGATTGAGGGCATCAATCCTTCAAGCAATCAGATTGGCCTTCTCAATCTCGCGATGGAATCAGCCTTTACAATAGGTATAACTGTTATTATAGATTTTAGCTTATACCCAGAGTGTTTGGAATTGACCTTTATCAGTTACTATTTAAGTGATAGAAATCACTATATATAATATCTATATAAAGTGCATATAGACTCTTTATAGCAGTAGAACTTAGTCTTAATAAGTAAATCAATTATTATTCTTATTTCTTAGTATATCTTATAGTTACTATAAAAGGGTATTAAGATAGAAGGCTTATAATCTAGATTAATAAACTAACTCAAAATTAAATTAGGAGAGGAAGATTTGCTAATATATTTATTACTTACTTAATTACTAGATCTTAGTAAAGTAATATAGATTATTATAGTCTATTATTATAGTAAAGGGTTTATTTAATAATATTAGTTTAGCTTCCTATTATTTTATACAATTAATAATAGTGAGCAGCTCCTTATTATAGATTTTATAGTTATATTCTGTAGGATTTAGCTTCTAGAAATAATAAATGCAAGTACAGAGCCACTTATTATTATTATATTAAGAAAGGGTATCTCTATTTATATAACTTAAGAAGTTAGTTTCAATAATAGTTTCCTATTTAGGATTAAAAGGGACAAGTACTAGTTTAGTAGTAAAGAGGCTTTTAAGGCTCTAGAAAGCTTTATTAATAGTATTATTCTATACAAAGTCTATCCCTTTCTATATAAGGTCTGTCAGTGGTCATACTATAGTAGAATAATTATGGATAAACTGCTAATAAAAGTTAGTAAAGCTTAGGAATTATCAGACTTTCTTGATTATAGAAGATGCTTGTTATTCTTAAATTGCTTTTATCTTAGCAAGGTCTATTTGTATTTCCTTATCAGCTTTAACAATAAATCCAAGGTATTTTATACTTTTTATTTTAAATTCTGATTTGTCAATATTGATCTGCAAGCTAGTATTATAAAATTATTAGAGCACTATATAGATATATTAATAATACTCTTTTAATAAGTTATTAGTAAAGATAAGTATATTATTAATATAAGTAGTTATAAAGTTGTCTAGCAAGTCTTATAAAATCTAGTTAATATACTGTTGAAATATACTTAGAATATTAACTAGATTAAAGAGGGTTACCAGCTATTTAAAAAGGCTGAATTAGATTTGGAAGGCTATTAACCACTTATCTCACGACGGGCGGGTAGCGTAGGTGGTTAGCGCTTCCCGTGGCCGCCCCCGTTACGGAACCTATCTTTCTGTTCTGGGAGCATGGGTTCGAATCCCATGCTCGTCTATAACTAACCACAAAAATTACCAAAATAATAAGTGGGTATTATTCTGGGATGTTCATGTATAATAGAACTTAATAGTTATTATTAGTATTTAAGGTGTGGCGAGCCTATTTATATTATATAATAACTATTTTATATTCTATTAAGTTATGTACATAAAAATTTTCCTATAGGGTGTGCCAAATATTGACCCCTCCCCAATATGTCTATTTCTATATCTAGGTTGTGTTTATACATGCTTAGATAATTAAAATAACCAATCAGAATAGTCTAATTCCCTTGAGGAATTAGCAGACCTTGCATAGTCCCTGACTGGAAAAAGGTCTCTAAAATGGAAGCATAAATAAATAAATAAATAAACCACTTATCTCCTTCTATAATATATATCTTATAGAATGCTATAGGCATATTAAACTTTATGAATTATTTTGCTTTAGATATCTGTTGTAGAGTCTCATATATTAATAATAAGAAGTATTAATCTTTCTTAATAATAGTATTCAAAGCTTGATAATTAATATAGAAATATAGTTCTCCACCTAGCTTTTTAATAAATAGCACTAGCATAGCTATAAGTAATTTACTAACTTATATAAATTCTTTAGATAATAAATTATATAATGTCTTTTTTAATATGAGAAGCTCTTCTTATAATATATTATAAAAGGGGCCTTAAGAAGTTTCTAGCTTTTTTCTATCCTTATCTTATTTAATTAGTTTAATAATATAATCAGTACTAGGTTGGTATTCTAATAGTTTATTCACTTTAATAGGGTTAAAAGTATTAGTATAATCTTATAGATAATTTAGTAATTTAGTTTAAGAGTCTATCCTTGCTTTTAGAGCAAGCACTTTATTAATATTAATTATACTAGCTGCAAAAATCTTAATTCTAATCTCTAGCTATCTTCTCTATTATCTTCTTAGAGCAGTAAGATTAATTATAAATACTTTATAGATACTATTACAACAGTATATCTTACTTATATTTTTATTATTAATCTTAATTCCATCAAGGAATATTAAAATCTTATTTATTAGGTTAAAAAGGATTCCTTTTTTCTGTATCTATTATATTTCTAATATCAAATCATATTTCATCTTCTATACTATATAGAAGCATGCTTTCTTTATCTTATAACCTTTAATATCTATAGTTATTATTGCAATTTTATTAGTAGTCTGTTCTTCTATTCTATCATATCCCTAGATAGGGACTGACGCTATTATATATTAAATAAAGCTATATTTTAAAATAAAAGATTCTTTAATTACTCTATAAGAGATGCATCTATTATTAGCTAATATTCTAGTATATATATTATTATTAAATAATATATTGATTTTAAAAGCTATTGCTTCTTTCTCTTCTATTACAAACTTTCTTATTATATCCTGCTTTTAACTATAATTTCTATTAAGAGCTACTCTTTTTCTGATTCAGATTCTTTAAAATAAATAGTGAGTCTTAGTTCCAGCATAGCTACAGGAATCTTAGGAGTAGTATTAGTAATAGCTATAAAGTAAGAAGCTTAAAGTTATTAGAGCCTGGGATAGATATAAGCAATATAGCTAATTTTCTTATAATTATAATAGGTTAGTAAAGGACAGATCTGTATAATAGAGAGTTAAAAGATAATAAACAGATCTATAGCAACAAGAAGAATAGAGGCTGTTATAATAGTAGACTAAAACTAGTGTGGAGGGGTAGTATTTAATAAGTTATTTCTTAGTATATTAAAAGGGGGTTAGTTCAGGCTTTAGTTACAGAGATTATAAATATAGTTATATTTATTTAAATTATTAGTAATATAGTGCAGGTACTTAATAAAGACTTTATATCTAATAGGGAGGGTCTATCTGATAAGTACCTATTATATTTCTTAGTTAATAGCACTTTGAATTTAGATAATTTAGATATTATTAGGCCATATATAACCTCTAGTAAAAAAAAGAATCCTTTTAAATTTATTAGTAAAATCTTAGAATAGGATATAGCCTTGATAGAGCTAATTAAATTATTAATTAGCTTATTCAATGTTATGAGCTGACCTCATGAAGCGTATTCGGGCGAAGCCCTCACAATAGCTAGCCCCATGACATGAAGCTATTCCTAGATCCTGATTGTCTGCCCAGATATGAAGCAACCCCAGCCCCAGTTACCCTATATTACAGCGCCTACTTGGAACCATATAACACCTATCTATCTAGAATCTCCAGAAGAAAGATTGCTAGAAGCCCTTATTCCTTTTTTCCTTATAAGATTATATATATGTAAAGAATCTATTATTTCTTTTCTCTTTCTTCCCTTATATTATATTTTCTATTTAGATATACCCTTATAGTGAGTATTAGGTAGGATTAGCCTATAATATTAAAAAATATAATATTAAAATTTTAAGAATTTAAATTATTATAGTAAGACTTATCACACTATATATAAATATAAATCTAAATAACTAATTCTCTAAAGAATAATAGCTAGTACTTATTAAGAAACTGCTCATATAATTTATATATTAAATAAAAGCTTTTAATATTAATATTAATACCTATATTAAAGCTATTAATATAAATATTAATAATTAAATAAATTATCTAGAAATAGGCTTTAACTATTTAGACTAATAAACTATAAATTTTAAAACTTTATAGATATCTTTTATTTAATCTCCTCTATATCTAATCCTCTAATTAGAAGTAATTAAGAAGGCTTTAAGATAGTAACTATATTATTAACTAAGATATATTATTGAATATAATAACTCTAATAAATCCCTATTCCTCTTCTTTTTTATAGAATTCTAAGCTAAGATCAATATTAATAGACTAGTTATAAGAAATATATATATCTAAATATAATATACCTATAATAGACTATAAGGAAATACTTAAATAAAAGTTTTCTTATAGATATAAATTTATACTATTAATCTTAATACTATCAATAATAAGACTTTTTTTATATTTTATTAACATCTCTATACCCAATTTAAAAATTGCTAGCTTATTAAATAAGTTAACTAATAATTTAACTAGCTCTGTTAAAGCTATATCCTATTCTAAGATTTTACTAATAAATTTAAAAGGATTCTTTTTTTTACTAAAGATTATATATAGCTTAATAATATCTAAATTGCCTAAATTCAAAGTATTATTAATTAAGAAATATAATAGATATTTATTAGATAGACCCTCCTTACTAGATATAAAGCCTTTATTAAATATTTACACTATATTATTAATAATTTAAATAAATATAACTATATTTATAATCTCTGTAATTAAGGCCTAAATTAATCTCTTTTTAATATACTAAAAAATAACTTACTAAATACTATCCCTCTATACTAGCCTTAGCCTACTATTATAACAGCCTCTACTCTTCTTATTATTATAGATCTATCTACTACCTCTTAACTTTTTACTATATAAATCTATCCTTTATTAATCTATTATAATTATAAAAAAGTTAGCTACATCACTTATATTTGCTCTAGGCCCTAATAATCTTAAGCTTTTTATCTTATAGCTATTACTAATACCACTCTCAAGATTTTTATAACTATACTAAAACTAAGATCTACTATCTATTTTAAAGAATCTAAGTTAGAAAAAGAATAGCTTCTAATAAAAGTTATAATTAGAAGCAAGATATAGTAAGGAAATTTTTAATAGAAGAGAAAAAAGTAATAGCTTTTAAAATTAATATATTACTTAATAATAATATATATACTAAGATATTAATTAATAATAGATATATCTCTTATAAAATAATTAAAGAATCTTTTACTTTAAAATATAGCTTTATTTAATATGTAATAGCGCTGGTCCCTATCTAGAAATATAATAAAATAAAAGAATAAACTACTAATAAGATTATAATAATAACTATAGATATTAAAGGCTATAAGATAAAGAAAGTATGCTTCTATATAGTATAAAAGATAAAATATAATTTAATATTAAGAATATAATAAATATAGAAAAAAGAAATCCTTTTTAATCTAATAAATAAGATTTTAATATTCCTTAATAGAATTAAGATTAATAATAAGAATATAAGTAAGATATATTATTATAATAATATCTATAAGGTATTTATAACTAGCCTTACTATCTTAAGAAAATAATAAAAAAAGCAGCTAGAGACTAGAATTAAGATTTTTATAGCTAATATAGCTAATATTAATAAAATACTTATTCTAAAAGTAAGAATAGACCCCTAAACTAAATTATTAAACTATCTATAAGATTATACTGATATTTTTAACTTTATTAAAGTAGATAAATTATTAAAGCACTAATCTAGTACTAATTATATTATTAAACTAATTAAATAAGATAAGAATAGAAAAAAGCTAGAAACCCTTTAAAGCTCTCTTTATAATATATTACAAGAAAAGCTTCTTATATTAAGAAAGGTATTATATAATTTATTATTTAAAGGATTTATATAAGTTAATAAGTTATTTATAGCTATACTAGTACTATTTATTAAAAAACTGAATAGAGGACTATATTTCTATATTAACTACTAAGCTTTGAATACTATTACTAAGAAAGATTAATACCTCTTATTACTAATATATAAGACTCTATAATGGATATCTAAAGCAAGGTAGTTTATAAAGTTTAATATACTTATAATATTCTATAAAATATATATTATAAAAGAAGATAAATAGTTAATAATTTTCTAAATCTAATTTGGCCTTTTTAAATAGCTAATAACCCCTTTTAATCTAGCTAATACTCTAAATATATTTTAATAATATATTAACTAGACCTTACAGGACTTATTAAATAATTTTATAACTACTTATATTAATAATATATTTATCTTTACTAATAGTTTATTAAAAGAGTATTATTAATATATCTATATAATACTTTAATAGTTCTATAATATTGGCCTATAGATTAATATTAATAAATTAAAATTTGAAGTAAAAAGTATAAAATATTTTAGATTTATTATTAAAGCTAGTAAAAGAATATAAATAGACCCTATTAAGATAAAAGTAATTTAGAAATAATAAATATCTTTTATAATCAAGGAAATCTAATAATTCCTAGGCTTTATTAACTTTTATTAATAGTTTATCTATGACTATTCTGCTATAGTATAACTACTGATAGACTTTATATAAAAAGAGATAGACTTTATATAGAATAATATTGCTAATAAAGCTTTCTAGAGCTTTAAAAGTCTTTTTATTACTAAACTAACACTTATCCTCAAGACAACTCCCCTCGTTCAGAACCAACCCACCCATTGGGTGGTAACCCAACCTAATTTTCGCACCAGTTTATTGCTTGCATTGAGTACAATACAATTCTCGCTGCACACCCTATTTCACCTCAAAACAACCAAGAAATCGGCTGTCAAAAACACCTCTCTCCTTTGTGAAAAATTTTTTCGTGTTCACGCTCCCATAGGCGCTTGGGCCACTCCCCAAATCACCCCCTAGCCATGCTAAGAGCTAGCCACTGCATGCTTCTATAAATATTTGCTATACAACATCTCTAGTTAGCCTCTAGGCACTAGACCTGATTTGTTCTAGGTAGCTTCTAGGCACCAGCCCTTGTACTTTTAGGTGGCCTATGGGTATTATCTCTCCCAAAATCTAGGCAGCCTTATAGGTATTAGTCAATAATAATTATATTAAAGCACAATTTTTGAAAGAGTACTCTATATTTTTTTGCTAGAACAGTCCCTGTAGGCTATTTTATAAATTTATTTATAAAATAGTGCCTATTCTTTCTCTATCATATGGTTTCTATAAAGATATATACTTTATATAAAATATAGGAATAAAATAGATTCTCTGTATACTAGTGGTTTCCCAAAGGATAATCTGGCCTATTATTATATTATTTGGAAGTAATATAATATTAGGAAGTTTGAGTGTTCTAAGAATATAATCTAAGATTAGGTAGGGCTTGATTTTAGCAGTATTATTTATAAGGCTTTATAAATAATAGAAAGAGCAAAATTTTTCCTGGGTTTTAATAATATATAAAACAGGAATCTAGTATCTACTATTACTTAATTTTCTTTATTTTCTTTATTTCTAGTTTGCCTTTTTATTATTATTTTATATAATAATAAAAAGAGAGGTTTAGAGAATTCTATACAAAAAATTATTTAATAGTTTAGTAATTCTCTTTAAAAATTACTACTTATTTATTTCTTATTAAAAGAATAAATATTTTATTATTTATATTCCTTTTCTATCCTACTCATTATACAAATTCCTAGCCCACGATCCCCAGTCTTGTACTAGAAAGAGGAGGAAATACAAAAAATATACTATAAATATATATATATATTTATATAGACTACTTTTCAGGGTTTATTTGATTATAAATTGGATCTAAATTTTAAAAAAAAAAAAAAAAAAAAAAAACCACTAAAAATGAGTATTATTATAGAAGAAAATATGGACTAGGATGCTATTATTCCTCCTAGCTCTCCATTTATTGAACCCTAATCAGAAATGGATATTTTCTTGCAAAATAAAGCTCTTGAAAAAGAATCAAAAATTCAAGAACAAAAAATAAACAAAATTAAATAAGCAAAATCCTTAATATTTAATATTATTGAAATTGAAAATAATAATTAAATAAAAATAGATTTAAATGATAGTATTTTATATTTAAATTTCTTGATTATAAAAATAAAAAACCCTACAATTCTAAGCCCTAAAGAAACATTATTAAATAAAATAAATCTAAAAATTTATGAATTATTCTCCAAATTTGATTCATTTGAAAAAACTAATAAAAATAAGAATAATACTGAATCTATTATTCCTTATAATTATCCTCTAAATCCAAAAGTGGTTATTAAGTAATCAAAAACCCTAGAGGAATCAATTCATAATAAAGATAATAATAATAATAATAAATTTAAAAAGATTCAATATAAAAAGAAAAATTAAAATTAGCAACAAAATATCTAATAAAAAGATAATAATATTCAAAAAGAACTAATTCAATAATTAAATGCTAAGAAATTAGAATAATCTTCCAAGGATATAACTTCTAAAAACTAATTCAAAGCTAAATAGAAAGAAAAAAGGTTAATTTTACAAGACTCTAAGGAATTTATTGAAAATCTTCAACTATTTACAATTAGAAATAAAATAAATAAAGCCTTTAAAAAAAATAATATTATAAAATTAGTTGTTGCTTCTATTACAAAATCTAAATCTAATCTTTCTATTATTTTAATAATAATAGAAGGATTTAGTGCTAAATTTTTAATAGAAATAAAAGCAATATAGGAGGCTTATATTCTATTTATTAATTTTTAATATAATAAAGAATAGATTAAATTAATTGCCCATAAAATGTCTACTAAACCTTTTTTATATAAAGAAGGATTAAATTTTCTAAAAGAAGATATTAAAAAGTTTAATAATATAAAATTAATTAGAACCCTAATTTTGCTTTACTAAGAAGAGGCTAGAGCATAGAAAAATCATTCTTCTATTATTATTTATATTTCTAACCCAGAATTAGAAAAAAGAATAATAAAAATAAATATATATATTGCAGGAGAATTTTACAAGATTAAAAAGTTTATTCCTAAATATATTCAATATAAAAAATGCTAAAAATATGGTCATACTAAATTTAAATGTAAAAATGAATATAAATACAAAATCTGTGCTCAAAATCATGATTCTGATATATATTTTTGTAGTATATGCTATTCTAAAAAACAATATATTTATATGCCAATAAAATGTATAAATTGTAACTTATCCTATATAACTAATGACCATAAATGCCTAGAATAGCAAAAGATTAATCCTAAAATAAGAAATATAATGCCCATGGACACTGAATAATAGAAATTAACTTTTTACAAAATAATACAGAGAGAAAATCTGATTATATAATTACTTATTTAGAAATAGGTCTAGAAAATAATATAGATTTTATATTGTTTTAAGAACTTTATATTTTAAATAATAATATAATTTCTTATCCTGCATATAATATTATTTTACTATTAGATTATATTAGACCAAGGGTTGCAATATTTTATTCAAAAAAATTAATATTTAATTTTAAAATAATCTATAATTCTATAGATCTTCAAATTATTAATATTTTAATTGAAAATAAAAATATTCAATTAATAAATATTTATAATGAGAAAGATTAAGATAAAATTACAGATAATAAAATACCAAATTCTCTATATATAATAGAAAAAGAATTGCTAAATATAAAACCAGTAAAAAATACTATAATTGCTGGGGACTTTAATACTTATCATTCCTAGTGGAATAAAAATATTAATAACCCAATAAGATCAAACAATCTAGTAAAATAGTTAAAAAAATATAAATTTGAATTATTAAATACACCAGACATCCCTACATAGTATAGAGAAAACTCTAATAGTTCAGTATTAGACCTGGTTTTTTATTCTAATAATTTAAATAATAATAATAATAATAATTGTTTATTATGGGAAATAGATCTAGAAATATTATCTAGATCAGACCATAAAATATTGCTTTATTCTTATAAAAATACTGAAAATATGGTAATAAACCCTACAATTGATTTACTATATAATTTTGAAAAAGCTGATTAGAAATCCTTTTCTAAAAATATCACTAGATTTAGTAAACAATATAGTTTAATAAATCTAGATTTAGATTCAGAAATAGAGCTAGAAAATCAAGCTGAAATCTTATAAAATATTATTATAAAAGCCGCAGATTTAAGTATACCAAGGAAAAGAATATGTTCCAGATCTAAAGCTTAGTAGAATAATAATTTATCAAAATTAAGAAAAGATTTTGGAAAAGCAAAAAGAATATAGTATTCTTATAAAAATAATAAAGAATTATATAATTCTTATATTATTAAAAGAAATATATATTTTCAAGAAATAAAAAACACGAAAATCTCAATGTGGAATAAATTTTTAGAGGAAGCTAAGGGTAAAGAAATATTTAAAGCCTTTTCATACACAAAAAAAAGGTTTTTAAATAGATTACCTATGTTATATTATAAAGAAAATAATATAAAAAAAACAGCTATTTCCTTTTCCCAAAAATGTGATGTCTTTTTTACAACATTATTCAAAGAACCCCTTATCTCTAAGAGAATAGATCTAAATATTCTATATTTAGAAAAATATAAATGGTCTAATATTAAAGATTATAAAATAAAAAATGCAATTTTTCAATCTTCAAAAAATAAAGCCCCAGGCCCAGATAAAATTTCTTTTATTATATTACAATATGCCTATAATAATATTAAAGAAAGATTTAATAGAGTTTATAAAGCATTAATTCAAAAAGGCTACCACCCAAATTGCTGGAAAAAAGCCTCAGGGATTATATTAAAAAAACCATATAAAAAAGATGATTTAAATCCTAAAACTTATAGGATTATTTCCTTATTAAATTGTTTAGGAAAAATCTCTGAAAGAATACAAGCAAAAAGATTAGCTTTTATTACAAAAAACCCTAATTCAAATTTACTATATTTTGATCAAATTAGGGGAAGAATAAATAAATCATCAATTGACACAGTTTTATTATTAGTAAATAATATTCAAATTGAAAAAGAAAATAAAAATAATATGTCTATATTATTTTTGGATATTAAAGGTGCATTTGACCACATTTCTAAAAACTAATTAATTAAAATTTATATTAAATTAGGACTACTAAGACCTCTAATTTACTGGATTATTTCTTTCCTTTCTAATAGAGAAATTCAACTAAATTTTGATAATAATAAGAGTTCTAGTACTCCTATTATTATTGGAGCCCCACAAGGATCACTCTTCTCACCAATTCTATTTTTAATTTATATCACTATTCTATTTATTTTTGAAGAATTCAAAAATATTAGTAAGAATGAGGAAGAATATAAGTTAAAAATATATTTAGAAAAAGCTAGATTCCCCAGCTATATTGATGATATTGGCATAAAAATTAGCTCTAAAAAAATAGAGGATAATTGCAGAATATTAAAGAAAATTGCTAAATACTTTATTCAAAAAGGAGAGCAAAATAATATACAATTTGACAGGGATAAAATGGAATTAATTCATTTTCTATTAACTAGAAAATTAGACCTAGAGAATCACAATTTCTAGATTAAATTTAATAGTAATAAAATAATCCCAAAATTACATGTCAAATGATTAGGTATTATTATTAATTCTAAATTAAAATTTAAGGAACATATTAAGAATCAAATTTCTAAAGCAACTAGGGTTTTTTATTAAATAGAAAGACTTTCTAATATAGAAAGGGATCTAACTTTTCAAGCAATAAGACAGTTATATATGGCATATATAATATCAATTGCAGATTATAAAGTCCCTATTTAGTAAAGAAATTAAAAGAATTTTTTATATAAATATCAAATCTTACAAAATTTAGCTTTAAGAAAAATATTAGGGGTTTTTAAAACTTCTTCTTATAAAATTATAGAATTAGAAGCTGCTGTACTACTGCCAGAAATAAGATTTAATAAGATTTACAGATTTCATATATTAAGAAGCTTAAAATTTGAGAACTCTTATATTATTAAAAAAAGAATACCAATAGACTTCATTCTAAATCCAGGGGAAAAAGAAAAACCAAATCAAAGAATATATTATAATTAGAATGACCCAATAACACCAAAAAGAATAAAAATAAATTCTAATAATTTAAATTTAGAATTAGATTCTGAATATCAACTAACTCATAATAAAAAATATAAAAAATATAAAAGCTAAATGGACTTTTTAACATCATTATTTTCTTTTAATATATGGACTAGATTTGAAAAATCTAAATATAAATATAGAAATAAAGATATTAATAAATTATTATCTATCAATATCCTAGAAGAAATTAAAGAAATTGCAACTAAAAACCATAATACTATGATCTAACAATGGGATAATAGTAATATTTTAAAGGATTATATTATTCTTTATTCTGATGGTTCAAAATTAGAAGAAAATAATAGGGTTGGGATTTATGATTTAAATTCTAAAAAATCTTATATATTTAATATTGGCAAATAACAAGAAATATATAATTCTGAACTTTTTAGGATTTATAAAGCATTAGAAGTTGCTCAAAATAAAATAAAAGAAAATCCATTTATTTTAAAAATATGGATTTTCTCTGATAGCCAATCAATTTTAAAAGGTTTAAAAACAAACCTAGAAATAAGAAAACATTTTATATATAGTATTATATATAAAATAGCAAAAAATATTAAAAATTAAAATATTAAGATTAATATTCAATAGTTTTTAGATTATATAAATATTTTTAGCAATGAACAGGCTGATAAAATAGCTAAATATGCAGCTAAAAATCTAGAATTAAATGATATTAGTATCTCTTTTAGTTATATTAAAAGATTACTAAAAGAAAAATCATTATTAGAGTGGGAACTAGATTGGAAAAAATTAAAAGATAAAAAAGAAAAGGATTCACTATATGAAAAATATAATAATATTAATTTTAAATAGAAAGTAAATCTATTAAAAGTTAATAGAGTATTATAGTCTATAATTCAATAATTAAAAATTGGACATGGATATTTTTTATCCTATTTAAAATATTTTAATCAAGAATATAAGAATAATATTTGTAATAAATATGATTCTAATTCAAAATAAACACCTCATTATTTAATTTTGAATTGTTTTAAATATAATAATATTAGAAAATCAACTATTAGGGGACTAGAT
>JBBVQN010000131.1:0-39175 GCA_038993655.1 Talaromyces verruculosus | reverse complement strand
CTTGGTAATTTGTCTGTCATTTGACTGTGGAAAGGTTAGTATCAGAGATACAATGAGAAGTATTGATCTAGAGATTACTACCAAATCCAGGTCCTGCTCAGAATTTGTATCCAAAGCACTGATACCGTGACATGCCCTGATACTTCTCCAAGCATCTCTCCAGATGGAAGGTAATGCGGCCGTGCAAGGTACGCTTTCCATGGCGTTTTCTAATATGCGATCTAGACGGTCCATATTGGAACAGAGTCACGATTCGGTGCTTCGGTTGGCCAGGCTTCTTTACACCGGTAGTGTCGTATGCTTCTCTGCCCATTGTTCGGGGTAGAAGTCAGCCTTGTCTGAAACCGGTCAGCGACTCTAACTGACCATGTCGAATTGCGGTGAGTCGGAGATAAGGCTGGCATTTTACAACCATTTGCACGGATGAATATTGTAACTATCCATTTCGCAATGAATTAGGGCAAGGACGTGCTGCCGCTGGTTGTCATTGGCTTGCTGATCGTACCAATCATCGTTGCCTTTTTGATGGCTTGCAGCTTTCCCCACCCGCATCATGTCTCTCACACCCGCATCATTTATTTCATCTGCATCAATTTTCCCTTCCACATCACATCTTCCATCCGCATCATTTCTTCCACCCCATATCACTTTTCTCATCTGCATCATTTTTTTCCCTGTGCATCAAATTTTCCATCCACATCATTTCCTTCACTCTTCTCACTTTTCCTATCTGCATCAGTTCCTTCACCGCCGTCAAATTACCCATCCGTATTCGTATTTGTTTGCAGGATGGTCGAATACAAACGACGAGCACAATACAAGAAGGCTTGTGACTACGTTGCTAAGAATCGGAGATCGGACTACAATGAGATCGCTTTCGATCATCTTATCCCTTTACCTTACTGTCCACTAGCTTTCTACTATCGATCATACGTCTACCGTCGTTGAGAGGGTATTTACCAGATATACTGCGGATGGAGACGACCTCTATGATGATTGGACAAGATATTGCAAGTGCCTGGCAAACGAAGATGACCGGGCGGAAGCTATACTTGGTATAGCATCTTCCTTAGCAGCCACGGAATATACTATTACTTGTATGCACGATTTCAGCTGATCCAAACAACTTGACAAATGATTCAAAGGAAATAGATTCAAGCGAAATAGAACGTCTGGCCCTGGTGAGAAATCCCATTCGTGCATATGTGTTATCAAGCTAATGATTAGATATGGGAGATGTACGTCAATCCACTCTGGTTTAGAGGGTGGCTGAACAGTGATTGCAGGGAAAAAGAAGGGCTAGGGTTACCACGTCGATTCAAGCTTCACGGGCGCTGCAGGGTGCTGGATATAGGCACAGGCACCGGAAAGTGGGCCATGGAATTCGCAGAGTAAGTTCCTTCAAATGATGCGGTGTCTTCTTATTAACGTACTAGTGCATATCCGCTCGCACATGTTATCGGATTGGATATATATGCCATCCAACCGAATTGGGTACCAGCAAACTTGCATTGGCAGCTAGGAGATCTTCATATTGATCTTACGTACGAGGACAATCAATTTGACTTGATTCATGTCAGTCATATGGCTGGGTGAGACATCAGTATCTAGTTATATATGGACCAATCTGCTAACTAAGCACTTCATCAGCTGTATCCGAATATGGGATGATTTCCTGAAGGATGTATACAGAATTCTCAAGCCGGGAGGTATTGTCGAATTGCAGGACTATTGTCTTACGATAGTCTACGGAGAATCGCGGGATGTTGAATATATTCGCAGCTTCATCGACGACCTTGAAAGGGCCGCCAAAAGACGCGGTACCCCGCTGAACATGGCACCTCACCATGCATTACATTTGGGGAATAATGGCTTCACGGATATCGTTTTGGAAAAAATTTATGTTGACATCCACGATAACATTAACCTGATTCGGCATGCTTTCTGTGCCTATGCAACTGGACTCTTGGCTGCATATACTTCTTTGGTCGATGCGACAGTCAGGGCTGCGAATGCGGCAGGCGAGCTGCAAAAGAGGGATTACTTGATACTGTAAGTGGTCACGACGCGCGCAAGCATTCTATGTCAG
The DNA here is from genome assembly GCA_038993655.1 of Talaromyces verruculosus. Classification (NCBI taxonomy): domain Eukaryota; kingdom Fungi; phylum Ascomycota; class Eurotiomycetes; order Eurotiales; family Trichocomaceae; genus Talaromyces; species Talaromyces verruculosus. The sequence continues at coordinate 37,086 of JBBVQN010000131.1, read as the reverse complement.
TCATATCTCCACACAGAGTAGGCTTGATACATTCCTGACTGATTATTGCATAGGAAGCCGAGCACCAAGGGTCTTCTTTAGTTGTACCCTCTTCCAAAAGGCCACCGATGGTCTCGCGCTTTAACGACCCCAACCATCCTGCCAATAGCGGCTCTTTGATCTCGCTTCTCACCGGAGGTTCTATCAATCCCGTAGCAAGGCGTCAAGCCCGGCGAGAGGCAAAGCAAGACCGTAGGGATGCTAGAGGTGAATTTCATGATTATAAACGTGTGGCTCGGGGCCGCACACCCCGAGGTCCTAGGAGGGCCAGGCGGAAGGGCTCGCGGAAGACTATTATCAAGAAAATCATGCAGCAGGACGTACTATATCTTCTGGTTGTCAACATCCCTGATCAGGACGAAGTCCAGCGGTCCGTGATGCACCTCGAGCAGGCGATAGCACAAGCTGGAGCGCACTAGTCCCTGTGTCCGGCAATTCTCCAGACAAGGTCATACTCAGAACGCAAGATAGATTTGGTTCTCTAGCACATGGAATGAATTATTAATCTTATGCTACAAATTGCAAACTTGTAATTTTTCTTTTCATTTCCGAACCATGTGGATACATCATGCGTGGATACATCATGCGTTTCCAATTATTAGCAGCTGCAAATAGGCTCCAAGTTCCATGTGGCCCGAGTCAATGATGACCACGCTCTTGTGCTCGCTGACTGCATTTGTAGTCAGAGGTTTTACTTGTCCTCTTTTCGACGTCAACTAACATTAACACATAAAACCATTTCATGCAAACTGCTTCAAAATTATTGTCTCCTTTTTGCTTTTGAATGTTATAAATTCCTTCGGTATCTGCTCGAGATGTTCCTAACTTAATTTGATGTTTCAGCCAGTGTGACCTACGTTGCATTACTGTAGCTTTGGCAGAACAAATGTGGCATGAAAAAATACGCCGCGTACCAAATACGAATGATATAGGAGCGATGAAGAAATCTAATAAATAGTACCTAACTAAATTGGTAACTAGCCGTCGATTCTAGGCGCGCTTTAACCGGAGTAGAGGAGTGCCAGATTGAGAGGGCCCACATCTACCGGTACCCTAGAGATATACTACGTATGTATATATTACTCGCTGGTCGGTTATTCTGACTAGTAGGCAGTACAGAGCGGCCGGCCAAAGTCCGGGCAGAGCTCATCAACTGGTTCCACTTCATCTTCATTTGCGTACTTTTGCAATTGGTCTAGTCGGAAAGCTAACCTCAATCGTAGAGGGCCAGATCAAGCTACCCACAGCTTTCGCGCAATGATTTCGATGCGCAGTGTGGGCAGTTGATTTTAAATACGTCGCTCTTACCCGTAATCTTGTTTTTGAGTACAGCTTCCCTCTCTTAGATCAACAATCTATTTTCACTGAATGTTACTGAATCTTTTCCGCGTTTACGAACCAAGAGGCAATATCCTATAAGAAAACATGGGGCCAGTCGTGCGGGCTATCGGTACAGGGATAGGCTTTCTTCGGGAGAAAACATCTTCCCAGAATCAGCGACGATCGAGCGATACCAGCAACCAATCTCAAGCTGAACCCCAAAGTGAGTCATATCCCTCTTTTGGAATTGAATACAGTCTTTGATAACTGGTGTCAGAACACCAAGGCTTTTCCATAAACAACACAGGTCACCTCGGATCAAATTCGCAGTCTTGCAGCGCCCCAGTTGCTCCCATTGAGTGTGAACCAGACGAAGAGGAAGAGTGGTGGCTAGACGATCTCGTTCAAGATGACGACCTTCCACAGCTAGAGCACCAAACAGCTTCGCGTTCACAGTACTCTCAGGACGAACGGATTGTGTTTTATCGAGACCAGCTGGTCAATCGTCAAGCGTTGGTTAGGCTTCCATGCCCCGTGATCCTGCCCCAACGTCGACCACGCGACAGGACACGCGGGTTTGTCAGGGCATACGCCCTTGTCTTACAGAATGCTGGGATTGACCAGAGTACTTGGCTCAGAGTGATGGACGACTTCCACGAGTCAAGCAAGGTACAGCACTGAAATTATATTAAGTCGTCCCTTCGCTGAATTGTTTCGTAGGCGAATCCAATATTCATGACGATTAACCTCGCAGCTTTCGGTGCCGGTTTCACGCCTATCCCTGCCGTCATTGCTGTTACCATCGCCGTCCAATTTGCCGCCGAAACGGCTCGGCAGTTGCAAACCATACAACGCACGAACAATTTCCTCGACAAGATGAATCAAGATTTTTTCGTACCGCGTGGTCTCTTTGCGATGGTGATGACTTATCAGCCGTATGCAACTAAAGGTATTACAGTGGATATTTCTAAACCTATCGCTAAGCGACTTGAGAAGCCAAACACCGAAGGTGGCAAGATCCGCCGAAAACTCCAGGAATTCTCAGGAAAGGTGAATGCGGTCGAATTTCCTGAAGCAGCGCCACTGATCTTTCCCAAAGTGGAGAAGATGCTTGAGGATGATATACAGCGGTCGTCAATAATTAAGAAGCTGAGAGATCACGAATCCTTTTCCGTCTACTTGGACAAGAGATCACAAGCGAAATATGTGAGTCTCGTACCTGTTGCGCTTGGCCAATCATCATTAGCGTGGCTAAATCATGCCTGTGCATGGCGTATAGGCCTATGAAAATCCTACTTCGACTCTCAGTGATCCAAATGCTCTAAACTGCCAGTTCGCTTCCCGCTACAGCAACCCAAATCACCCTGCCTCCAACGGTTCCTTGATCTCTCTTTTAACCGGTGGACATATCAACCCCCGTGCAGGAGTCAACAAGCTCCGGCAGATGTACCGGGATCACCAGCGAGACAAGCTCAACGAGAAGTTGCAAGCTGAGGGATCGGAACACCGAGTGCCGGATATTAAGGTGTCAAACAGTATTGATATATGGAAGAAGGTCTTGCGACAGGTCTGGTTGCAATTAAACTACAACAATAGGGGATAGAGACATGACTAACCGGAATTTTACTATAGAATGTGCTGTATTTCATGGTAGTCAATATGCCAACAAAGGAAGAATTGGCTGAGGCACAGAAAGAATTGGTTGAGGCGGAGAAGATGACAGATTGGGAAGATGTCAACCAGTGACTTGCTAGTATTGAGGGCTATGTTATACTCTCCAACTCGGCAATAAGCCTCGTACTTATTTGTTCTATCTCATACTTCCAAGTCGTTGTTTCATTGTTCCGTTGTCCTTGTCAACCCAAGATGAACGCGGCTTTGTACGGACGCTGAGAAAGCACGCATCGCGGATTTAATTATTCAAATTCAAGAACATTCATTATTCAGACACGAGTTGACAAAGCTAGAATGTCGTTATGTTCTTGTGGATTCTTCAATTTGGCCTTTGTGTTGAGATGAGGGTAGGAGCTAGGAGGAGCTATAGCATGTGCCAGCGGAATTGAGAAATATAATCTTCAACTAAGATGACCCCCTGATTAGGAGAGTGAATAGCACGCTCCCTCTGAATACCGCCCTACCGTATAAGGTTAGTGCGCCTCAGGGACGATGTCCTACTGTCCAGTAAGGCCTCAGCGGCATTGAAGAGTGCTGAAAACCTTAATATGATGCCTCAGGGCGCAGAAATAGCGCCGTGAAAGGGAAATGACCTTCCACGATATTTCACAACTGGGCGAGAGACTACCTCGCCCCTTCTGAGGGATATTGATGCCACAAAGAAGGCCCTGGAATCCATGTTAATCATACTAAATTCATTGACGTGCCGTATTACACAATTGCCATTCCCGATATGCATCTAGTTGATTTGCTACTTTCAATCCTGGACGATCAATGATGCGGCAGTTATATATGACTCGTGACGAAGATATGCTCCCAACGTTCTTGCGACAATTACTGCAAGCTGTTCGGGCTTCGACCGCCGAGTTACCGTTTAAACACCAAAGGACCCGAAATAGACTAGTGCAGAAACTTATGCATCGCCCTCCTTAGGCCTTCTCGTATGATGGCTGATGTTATACAGTCAGGCCATTAGGGAGGGGTTTTCCAAGAATGGAATATCTCAACCCTAAATGCTTCCATAAAAGGTCATACCTAGTTAACTTAATGATACTTCGGCCAGGTTCCACGTGAGTAGAAGTGACCGTAGTTACTTGGTGTCTTTGATGTAGCGCCAATTTCCCCGTTCAAGTTAGCTTTGCGGTCACACCAATCACAAGGTATGCAAGGACAGCGCGGACGTTGGCCGACCGTTCACCTTCGCAAGGGTTTATCTGGAGCCAACCGTCTCAAGCTTACGCTGGATCGTATTTTCTGACCATACCCCACCCGTATCCTTGTCAGAAACACAAAATTACGTCGCAGTCGTATTTCGATATACTTCAAGTTACAACGGTCAAGCTAGAACTTGAAATCGGCCTTTAAAAAGGCGGCATCCGTCTCCGCAGACTAGAAGTTTCGTTGTCAACTAGGGTTCAAAATGTCGTCCACTCTACCAAAGATGTACAAAGCAAGTGAGTGTAAAGAGTTTCCTTATTTATGTGGATGCGTCATCATCCAAATGCTGAACGCAGCTTACTGAAACTCAGTCCAATGTGGCAGACCGGGAGGTAAATGGGAAATCGTGATGAAACAGTTGCGAGACCCGGATTTGTTTGAAATACTCATTCGTGTGCATGCGTCGGGAATATGCAACTCGGACCATTTTGTGATGGATGGTAGCTGGCCTGGGATTCAATATCCTCGCATCCCCGGTCATGAAGTCATTGGTCGTATCGTTCAAGTCGGAAAAGGCATCTCGAATAATGCGGCCCACACAACTCGCTATGCAATAGGGTCGTTGGTGGGAGTCGGATGGAATGGCGGATACTGTGGTCAATGCAGTCACTGTCGGAAAGGAGATTTTTGGTGCTGTGATCTGATTGAATATTCTGGGATCACAGTCGACGGTGGACATGGGGAGTACGTGTACGCATCTCAGTCTGCTGTGATTTCTATTGCCGAAGACGCCCTAAAAGGAGCGTCGTATTCCGAGCTCGCTCCTCTTTTCTGTGCAGGAGCGACGGTCTTCGCCGCCATTCTGTCCTCGAAATGGTCACCAGGAGATATATGTGTCGTCCAGGGTGTTGGCGGTCTCGGCCACCTAGCCATCCAATTCGCGAGTAAACTCGGTATGAAGGTGATTGACTTGAATTTTAATGAGCACACCGACATTTATTGAATAGCTTTTGCGTTCATATAACCTGATTTATTGAAGGAGGATCAATAGTCCTTAGCTATATGTATGCGCGTTATGTCCCCATTCATATATCTATAGTTGACTAGGGCTGTCTTATAGGTAACCTTAGAATAGTAGTAATTATACTTACAACTTCTCTTACAATAGAAACTCTAAATCTAGCCCCATAGTCCGGATGAGGAGATCAACACAAATTAAGATTTTAGTCTGAGTCAAATTTGTTTTTATAAGAGATAAAGGATCACAAGTCTATCTTACTCTTAGTCTGGATGTATATTGATCAGATAAGTTAAACAACCACATACGGAGTACGTAGTTAGATTCTAGCGATGTAGCCAATCAGGTTCTTTAGTTTTTAAAGTTACATTATTTTATACTAAAGTACGCCTGAGATCCTTCGCCCCCATCGAAGGTGGATGCGTGGTTGCTACTAGTAGATACTAGATCCAACTTTAACTCTTTAAGGCCTCCTTAGTAGTTAGTACTATGCATATTATTAGCCCAATGAGGGAGGTAGAACATCCTATATAGCACTCCGTCGCTCCTGTGTCTTAAGAGGCCCCCCGCTATGGATAGCTGATAATCCAATCAAAAGCAGCTATCAGATTGGTAATGTTGTGTAACACTGCTGAGGCTCAGTGACCGGATAAACGAGTCTTGATAAATCTTACTCCGTATCACGGTGGTAAACTATTAATGCTACGGAAGAATAACGGACGCGCCACAAGGTCCGTTGATGGAGTCCATCCCACGTCAGGTTTCTCGCGGTAATGGAAAAAGATTTACCCACATCTGTTGGTACCAGTGACCTGCTAATGGGAGATCAACTCGAGCTAACCTTAATTCCATGTTACGCCTTATACCGCAAACTCAATGACATCTTGCGGGTACGGTGTGCCTTGTAAAAAGCTAGTCTCAATATTAGAGGCTTTGCGGAATGATGCAGCCGCCACCTTCTTGTCTTCCTTTTGGTCCCCTTGGGAAATCTAAAAACAGGACTGGGATTATACAGCCCGAAAAATGGGAGGGGGCCAACTTCCCAAACCCGGCTGAAAGGAAGACTACCCTACGAATTTAGATTCTAATATTGACCCTATGCCTTCTGCAACAGCCGGAACATAACAAAAGCAGATTGCAATGGCGACACTGGCTCAATTGGTAGAACAAAGCGACCAGCTGCTTGCGGCAGTCAAGTCTCTTTGCGCCCTTGATCCCGGCGACGCCGAGTTCATGATCCAGAACCCTGACGCAGATACGGAAATCAAACAAATCAAGGCAGCCATCTTTGCCAATGCTGAGTCTATCAAAACCCTCATTCAGATGCCGACAGATTTCCTCCAACAACTGGCCAGCCAGGTGAGATTCTGTTTTCTTTGCTTTCCTCCCCCCACCACCCGCGCCCCCGGCCTGATGTGATGTTAGATAAGCCCATCGGGTATTCCTGGTCATGGAGCTATACTAATTGGAGAAAAAGGTCGAGGTCCTTTCGTGCCTCTACTGGCTAGCTGAGTTCCAGATCTTGGCATGCATACCTCCCGACCGGGACATATCAATCAAGGATCTGGCGGAGTTGACCGAAGTGCCCCGAGAACAGCTCTACCGTATTATCTGTATGACGGCCACCTCTGGATTCCTCCGAGTCATACCACCGGAAATGGTAAGCATGAATATACCCCGGATCGGGCAGTAATATAAAGCCCCAAATCAGATCTCAAAGGATCCTCTTTCGAGGGAGTTAAAGAATAAACCACCAAACCATCACGATGTATCACTACGTAGAGCTCGTTGGCATTCTTACTGCTCTGTATATTGCCTCGCTTGTATACAAATTTGTGTCACTTCGTATTCGCTACGCCAAAGCTGCCCGGCAACATGGCTGCAAACCAATCAGCCGCTATCCGAACCGTGAACCCTTCATGGGAACTGACCTCTCGCGTTTAATGAAAGAAGAGGCAAAGCGCGGCAGGGGTCCATTCTTGTTTATGAATCTTCATAGAAAGTATGGCGATACCTTCTCATTCAAGGCTCAAGGCCCCGCGCAGATATCAACATGTGATCCCAAGAACGTCCAAACTATTGCATCGACCAAATTTGGGGATTGGGGCGTCCAACCTATTCGTGGCGAGCCCCTAGCCCCTTTCCTGGGACGGGGAGTGCTGACCCATGATGGGCCTATATGGAAGCGGTCTCGCGCATTGCTTCGCCCTACCTTCAATCGTACTGAGGTTACGGATCTGGAGAATTTCGAAACCCATGTTAGCAGCCTCTTGCGCATGATACCGAAAGATGGGGAAACCGTCGATTTGCAGCCATTGTTCAAGAATCTGGTGAGTTGACTCAATCTGCCTGCCACCTTGAAATGGAACTTGAATTTGATATGTGTGTTATCAGTTCCTTGATACGTCCACCGAGTTCATCTTTGGCCGAAGCGTCGGATCCCTCGACCCAGTATCTTCCTTTCCTGCGCCGGAATTCATGAAGGCATTCGATGCCGCTTCAATGGGATTTGCCCAGCGACTGTAAGTTTGTATATAATCCAATTCTATACTCTCTTGATACATTGCTAAGCAGGATGTGCTTTGTAGTAAGGCGGGAGCGTTGGCACCTATTTTATTTTACTTCGACAAGACTTGGGAGCAGGCATATACAGTGGTTCACAATTTTGTCGACAAAGAGGTTCAGAGAGCTCTTTTGCCCTTTACCACAAACGGTCAGACCAAGTCCAAGGGCGACCACAATGAAAAGTTCATTCTCCTAGACCAAATGGCCCGTGAAACTCAAGATCCCGTCGACCTCAGACACCAGGTTCTCAACATTTTCCTACCAGCCCGTGGAGTTACGGCAGTAGGTATCAGCAACGTCATGTGGGAGCTGGCTCGCCACCCGAACTCTTGGGAAGCTTTACGCGAGGAAGTATGGAACATTAGTGACCAGCCCTTGACATTCGAGCTCATGTTAAAACTTAAAGTTGCCAAGAAGATTATTAATGAGACATTTCGGCTTCACCCCCCAGCACCTGTGGTTACAAGAATCGCACTCAAGGATACTGTTTTGCCTTCAGGCGGTGGGCACTCTCAAAAGTCACCTGTGTTTGTCCCTAAAGGCACGACTGTCTTGTTGAATCTGTATGCCCTTCACACACATCCTGAATTATGGGGGGAAGACGCAAACGAATTCAAGCCAGAGAGATGGGCAGATAGTAAGCTGTCTGGGGAATCTTCATGGCAATATCAGCCTTTCTTCGGCGGCCCAAGAATGTGCCCTGGGCAACAAATGGCTCTTGTCCAGATTACATATTTGTTGGTTAGGATCGTTCAGGAGTTCAAGGGACTTGAAAACAAAGACCCGGTAAATGATTATTATGCAGTGGGTGGAGTGACAGTTGCAAGCATGCACGGTGTGAAAGTTGCGCTAACACCAGCCTGATCTCGAGGTAGAGGAATTCTAATCTATTCCATGCCAAAAAAATTCATTTTCTAAAGACTAATTTGTAGAGAAGATGAGTTAAAATCTGTTCTATTCCCCCTCGTAATAAGCATTGATCTCATATCATTTTCACCACTGTCTTCATAACAAGCATACTAGTCTCACAATTTCTCTGCGTCATTGTAAGCCACTACTCTACCGCGCAGTATCTACCGCGCAGTATCAGTAGCTCTCAACCCGACTTCTGGGCTTCGACAAGCTTTCTTTGGGCTTCTAACATGTAGGGAGCCTCCGAGTCCGCCGGGGCAATTCTTGTAAGCTGTTTGAAGTTGTGCACAGTTACGTAGTGATAAAATCCACACTAACGATTACTTTTGGAACAATTGTCATTGGTCAGCAGGGTTAATTGGTCCTTTTTATGCTTACAGACCTTTAAGAACAAATGGCGGCGCTTGTTTATCCCGGGCTCTAAGAATCACCCGAGAAATTGAGATCAATTAGATCCCGGCATTGGGCCGTGATACATATATTGAACAGAAAGGCCAAGGCGCAATAATCAAAATAGCATTTTGCAAGAATCCATCGATATCCAGCCCCGAGCGCCTATTGCAACTATGCCGACTTCTCCCATTTGCCTTGACCCCTCGCACGTTGGCATTGTCAACGTTGCTGATATCTCATCCGCCTCGCTTGCAGAATGCAACCGCCTGTTAATGAAGAATCACGAGGAGTATCACATGTTCTTCCGTGATACTGCAGGCCACAATCACATCGTTCACAGTCTCCTCACAATTCTGTCTTTGGGAGCCGGTCCCAAGGAATTACAGGATCGCTACGATGGCGGAACTCTGATTCAGCGGCCGATTCCTGAGATTGATCATGAAATGCTCGAGCGGTTTTCGGATCCAGAGGTTCTTTTTAATACCATCGGCGTGATCACGCAATATCACATTCCTTGAGTTCTTCAAAGGCGAGATAGCTGCGAAGGGATGGAAAGAAACCGTCCAAGAATACGTGTTTGCCCGCACGAAGATTGCCGATACTATGCTTGCGCGCATGTATGAGGGTGCATATCACCCAATCATTCACTTGGGGCTTGGAATTGAGTTTCAGCAGCCTCTTATCATCGCAGAAGCACTTGCTCAAGCAGCTGCCCATGACAATAGCAACATTAGCATCCTATTTCAGAGTGCCGAGGCCGAAGCAGGCATCGCCTATCCCACCGCAAAGCCAAAGCCTATGATCCAGCTAATCAATGAGGTGCGTGCCAATGATACTATTCGCACTGCACCTTGCTGGACCGACTTTGGCAACAAGATGCGCGATGGTGTGATTGGTCGTGCTGGCGAGGCCATGTCCAGCTTAGCCTCGCAATTTCGGATTAGAAATGACGAGAAAGAGCTGCAGAGAAGGACTGCCGAAATGATCAACACGTGCGCTTTCTTTGCTGGCGCTTCACAGCATGAAGGGCGGAAGAAGAAAATTGATTTCTTCTATATGCATAACGTGACTAGCAGTATTCTCTTTTCTATTTTTATCCACCAAGACTGGATCAAGCTAGAAGACCGTGTACGTCTAGTTGAGTGGAAGGCACGATTAGATCTTGCATGGTATGCTGTCTCTGGATGTGCTGCACTTGATGAGAAATAGATCTCTGAGTACTCAAACCCCGAGAGTGATGGAATGGGATGGGCAGAGCTTTTACCGCTGTGATTAAAGAGCATGATGATGGACATGCAGCAAAATTCATCCGCGCACTCAAGAATGGAGAGCAGGAGTGCAAAGAGTTTGAACGGGGCGAGTGGGAGTCGTATTTTCCTATGAAGGGTGATATGTGGCTCAAATTAGCGAGGATGTGCCAGGATACTACCAAGAATCTGCCCACCGATCTCAAGTGGGTGCCATTCACTGGCTTTGACCAGCCTTGCAAGAGACCTGACCTGGCAAACTAGAAAAAAATTCACTTGATGAAACTGAGATGATGGCTTTGTATATACAGTGTAGTGAAATTGTGTCTTTCTATATAATCTGTTGCTCTAGCGTATGTAGTCTCTAGGAGATGATTTTGTGACGTCGGGAATATACCTCCAACGAGGTACGACCTTCAAATATACATAACTTTGGAAACCTTGAATATATCAAACTATCAGAAATCACTCATAACGCAAATATAGCATGTGGTCGCAGATTGGAATGATGGAAGGAAGTAGAAAGTTGGTGGGAAGAAAATATCATTCGATTAGTTGCATGAATTCGAAGATCTACATAGAATAAGGAGAAGTTTTTGTACAAGACGATTTTTCGGGGAGCATTTCAACGTCGAACATTAGTAAGTTCAAATCAAAAGGAAATTCCAACTCGCTATAGACCTGAGGTGCCAGAGCAATCAATGCAATCTGCCGCGTTTCTTGATGAATTCATCCATAACTGCCGCCTGAACCTCTGACTTGATGATCTTGTGTGTTTGGTTGACAGGAAACTCAACCATCCCAATTTCCTTCAATGAAGCAACCCCACCTAGGGCGTAGTCTTTCCCAAACTCAGTCTTTATATGTTCCTTGATTTGTGTCTCGGTTCTCCCATTGAATAAACTTGGCACCGCAAATGGCTCAGCACCGAGTACATGGTGTGGAACTGGCACTACTATAGTCTTTGCATGTGCTTATTAGCAAGGAAAATACAAGTTAAATTGCAAGTAACACTTACTGACGCGCCAGTAAAGGCTTGGATAGAACTCTTGATAATGGCAGGCATGATTGCCACCCCGGCACATTTCAAGAGGTCTTTCCTCCTTCCAAGGATATAAACCAGCCCTTCGCGATCGACGATTGCAATGTCCCCTGTATTAAACCACCGCCCCTTGCCATCATTATAAAATGACTCCTCAGATCTGCCACCTAGGTAATGGGAGATGATGCTAGGACTCGATATATGGAGCTCCCCAAATTGACCTCTTTTCGCTACACAATTCTTTTCTGTGTCCCAGAGACGAATTGAAGAGCCGGGGGCGACCATACCCAGAGGACATATCTCGCCAAATAATAGGATATTCGAAGGAGGTATTTTGAAAAACGGCCAAATAAAGGACCCTCCCCCTTCAGTCATTCCGTGGTTTACGCAAATTTGAGATTGCGGGAACAATGCTGCACATTTAACCATGACGTCCTTGGTGACTGCATCGCCACCGACTTGGATTCGCTTCACAGATCTGACATCCACGGGTCGTGTGGCAAGCTCAAGTGCCATTTCATGAACCATAGGAGGAGTAAGCACAACAAACATTGCTCCAAACTGCTTGATCGCTTCGAGAGAATCACAAACACTGAAACTCTGTCCTGTCATTACTACAGCACCACCGGCTTTCCAGGTCTGTAAAGTCAGAGCAGGAGCTATTCCTCTCGAATTATGTGGCTGTTGAACGGCAAATGCGCCAGCTTCGCCATCGATGAGCCAAGCTTGAGAATCCAGAACATGGGACATGCCTGATACAAGTAATGGACGACCTTTTGGATTTCCGGAGGTGCCAGAAGTAAACATTATGGAGTGAATGCGCCTTGGATTATCATGCCTTTCAGAAGATACAATGGCAAATTCATCAGCTGGAAATATTGCCGCTTTAGCTGCAATATCTACCAGAGACATCCAGGCAGCGGTTCCGGGATGTGAGAGGCAGATTTGAATAGGCCGCGGCAATTGCAACTCAGACATGGCAACTTGAAGAAACCTCCCACCCGAGACATCAGATGCCACGACTGTCTGTGGTTTGAGGGTCTGTAGTAGCTGCTTAAGTTGAGTGAAACCTGAAATATCCAGCAGCGCAGGGTCAAGGCTGACGTAGGTAATCCGATGCAGGACGCATGCCCATAAGAGGATCGTATACTCGGCGCCGTTGGGGATGATCATGACCATCGTACTGTTGGGTTGAACGCCTTCCGCTAGCAGACCAGCAGCAAATTTCAATGAGGCGCGGTGAAGCTGGCGATAGGTCAGGGTAAGGCATGAGGGTTGTTCAAGAGGTCGATTGTAAAGATAGATATCGCCGCTCGGTTGATTAAGTGCTCGTTCATTATTCGATACTAATTCATTCAGAAATCCGGCAGGTTGGAACATGGAGATTACAGCCGGGCCATCTGGGTTCTTCTTCAACCCTTGCTCGATGTGCTCAAACTTACACATGGCTTTCTAGTTTGTGCTCCTGTGGAAGCTTCTCCCGCGGTAGCCGGTCGGCTATCGCAAACCTCCATTCTTTGATCACTTTGTAAAGAAAAAGAAATACTAACATTAACAATAGGACACAGGCCACAGCTCCAATCAGTGTACTCAGCCAAAAGAAACCTGCAATCAATGAAAAATTTGAATACTTCTCATCCGCAGCGGCTGCGGCGAGATCCACTTGCATACAATTCAGGAGATTTGAGAAAAATGCCAATGCAGATATCACCGGACCCTGGATTCGAGCGAAGTACGCTCGGTACTGATAATCCACCCGTTGATAATGGCTCTTTCCCAAGAGAAATGGCGCGTAGTAGTTCAGCCGGGTCAGTCGGATTTCCCCGTAATGATATCGTCCTGATACTTCGTCGTCCGTGATGTCGTTGAAGGGGGCACTGAACCGGCAGAACTGAGACCAAGTCACTTCTGCGGGAACCAGACCGAGAGCGGGATCTTGTGCGATCCGTAGACCAGACTCATATCGGATGAGGTAGAAATAGGTTCTCAGATACCCGATTGCAGCCTTTCGTAGCTTGACAGCCGCATCGTGTATCGATGGATCGCTCATGACCGTATTCCAGAATGCGTAGGATGCTAAGTACCGGGGAAGTGGCTTGAGAAAGATTCGGTCATCAATCCAGACAAGATGCAACCGAGGATCCTCAGTGACGATGATCTGTCGGCCCTTTACTGTCTGTCGATGTAACGGGGAGATATTGCCGCTATCCTGCTTCGACATCCACCAGAGTTTGCCCGACATCGACTCGAGTCCTCTGATCAGACTTCCTGCCGAATGAAATCGAACAAACCCGTATAATCGCTCAGTTTGATGTGTGGATTGCCGGGCAGATAATCAAGCGATGCATCAAAATCGTCATTGAGCTGGTGGTCTTCGTGGAAGGGACATCGCAGAGAGGGTTTTGCGTGTAGTGACATTTTCCACCAATGCCAGGTTTTCAATATCGTCAACTTTAAGATGACCCTGAGTGCTGGTAAATGAAGGAGATGGTCTTTGTCGAGTCGAAAATAGTGAGATTACGCTCAGCCTTGGAATACTCCTGGATAACTCAATCAAAGTATCGGCATATATTTTGCGACATCTACAAGTCGCGATCGTAAACAAAGACACCCGCGGAATAAAGTTGTTTAACATCGCTAACCAATGTATCAAAATATCTTCTGATCACACAGACGATGTTTGATCCTGATCATAAAACCCCGCACCAAGCCGATCAATAAATTCAGCCTCATACAAGTGCAATGCTGCCTGACCAAACCCTACCCGCCAGCCAAGTCATAATCCCAAATACCATGTCTCAAGAGTAATGCTGCGGGATTATTTACGATAATCAGCCATAGCGAAAATACGAACTGTATCGATGGGGTAGCTGACGTGTATCTTTAACAACGACTGGTAGATTATAGTGTGCGTACCCTGTAGTAAAGCGAAATATATAAAATCCAACAACGGGTGAGGGTACTGCACAATGAATTGGTAGAAACACAGCATTCTAATGATAATCGAGTCTACAAATCTAAAACCGAACAATAATCACTCAAATTCCAGGCTCGAATCTCCTGCTCAGCCTTGCGCTGCTCCTCTGACTTTGAAAGCAGCTTGTCCCCAGCATTTGGTCTCTTTTTCCGCGTGGAGCCTTGCTTCATCGCCGTCGCCTCGCGTTTCTTCTGCGCCTCAATAATGTCCTCGTAGCTCATCAGTTTGGCGTGTCCGACAACCGTTGTACCACTAGATTGTCGACAGGTTTTCTCATTGTTCTGTTCAAATAAAACTCGATTCTCCTCCAGCAGAAGCGCGCGTTCCGCGAAGACCTGGGCAGCGGCGCGGCCGAGTTTCTGCAGACGATGTTTGCACGCGTCGTCCAGAATCTGTGTATCTCGCTCTACCTCGCTACAAAGCGAGGTGAGGTGGTCCGAGGTGGTTGGGGTGCGACATGGAGGAGACGACACACTCAGATGGTCCACAGCAATCTTGGTCTGGATCTCGGGCAGTGACGCTTGGAGCTCTCGGAGGATGCGAGACGGATCGAATGGAAAGAGGCCACTTCTCGACCAGGCCGATCGTATATTGCGGCGTGTGAATGCCTCTTTCCGCGCGCGATCATACAGGTAGGTGAAGTGTGGCTTGCCGATGGTATTCACCCCAGCTCGACATGCCCGCTCTACCTGTGCCCGATATGCCGTTTTGAGAGGGCTGAAGACGCCCACATCGCACGGCTGTAACTTACGTGACGTGTGGGAGGGAGACGGCACAAAATAATGCGGTTGGCGAAGCAGAATTTCAGGACCTCCAGAGACTCGTGGGTGCCGAAACCATCGCAGATTAACAGTCGCGGCCGATCGCCCGCTCGATCTCGGGTCTGCGGATCGAACACATGCTGCACCCAGTACAGGCTGATGTCAGTGTTGGTATAGCCGGTTTTCGAGCAGGCGAAATGCCATCCTGGGGTGGGGTGAGTGGTCCACGAACTGCGATGGGTGGCGGCCGGCCAAATAATGAGAGGATGGAGAGCCGACCGTCCGCAGAGATGCATTCAATGGCTGTGATCAGCGTCCGCTTCACGGCCGTTCCTCGATGCTTTCTCAAGTCGTCTTTGCCGACGAGCACCTTCAGGGAGTTGAGAACGCTGAGCAGGATTCCTGTCTCGTCTATGTTATAAACATTCTCCGGAAGAACAGCCGGATCGGCTAGCTTTCGACCGATGATGGCAAACCAGTGTCGGACTTTGTCTTCGATCTGCGAGCCATCTCGCTTCCAATCGATCGCTCTCAGCCGTCGCGCTTTCAACTGCGGATGTCGTCGGTAGAAGCCCTGCGCCCAATTTTTTCCCGATGGTCGGACGTCGAGGCCGGCGTTCGTGACCTGGAAAATCGAGGATCGTTGGCGCACGACGGTCTGAGCGAGCGACCGTAGAAACTTGACTGGAAGTGGATAGCCGTTATCCGCTAGCCGCAAGACGTATCCGACCAGCGCTTGCTCCTCTGGCGGAGTGAGGTACTGCTGATTGGCGGGTGATCGACGGCCTATTATTGGTCCGGCGCCATAGCGTGGACGCGGGGATCCCGGTCGACCTTGACTGCATCGCGTATGACGTCCGCGCATGCCGTTGGCGGGCTGGAGACATCGCTACCAACCTCTAGGTTCCTGGAAGGCATCTACTACTGTACGATGAAATGAAGGTATTCAGACTGCGCAAGGGCACAGGAGTATGGATACAACAGATTACGTGACTATCACTTATTACTTGGGATCCACGACATGTTATGCGGAGGTGGCACTTGAATTATCCTAGACCTTAAGTGAGGTCGCTGTTGAAACATTCTGCCCAGTGATAGACTTGGCGGGTTCCATCAAATGTAAGTTAGGCACTTGGACGGTGTTTCATCACAGGGCGTTTTATGTCGCCGGAACGGAGGTTAGATGTAGTGGAGACAAAGAGCTGAAACAGAGTACCATAACATTGATACTGTATGTATGGGTGAAGTTCTCTCCACTACCGTTCGCATTTCTCTTTAAATCTCTTTCGCGCGATTCTCAAAACCGATTCACTCCCACGAGACACTTATGAAGTACTGTAACATGGTTCTTCATGTGGCCCTAGCCACTTTTACCAGGATTAAGTCAAATCCACCATCTTGCATGTCCGCACACAAGGCGCTCCTGTCGGATGATAGACAGATGCTGAGAAGAGGTCCCTCCACCGTTTTCAAAGTAAAATGACCCTTTCGGGCCAATACTTCCTGCTGCACTTCGATTGGTCCTTTACCTCTGGTTAGTTAACAGCCCATTAATCGGCGGAATATCTTACTTTTGGCTTCGTCGAGCTGTTTCTCGAGGGTCTTGTACAGTTTCGTCAGGAAACGCTGATAGTCTTCGATTGAATGACGTGTATCCATGACGCTGATGTGGTATTGACAAAGCGAATATAGAATCGGTTGTCTCGTGTCCGGCCAATTCTTGTCAGATTGAAAAGGAGTATGCAAAACTTTAATCTCAACACTGAGGTGGCGCAAGAATATGCCAGCAAAAAAGAGACTGTTGTGAAATCTCCCTAGAGGATGAAAAAGAACTTTTGGAACAGAAGCCATAGAGCTCTATGTCACAGATATATAACCTAAGTTCTTTACAAGAGAGCCAGCCAATTATGTATCCACCGCTCGATCGAGCCCATGGCCTTTCCGTTTGCTTCACTCATTCGTTTGTATAACTTTGAATTCTGGAAGCTGCGGGCTGCCGCTGTGTAACTCAAACAGAATGATGAGAGATATATACTGGATCCACCCACATGGCGATGCTGCAGGCACTTCGCTTCGCCTCCGAATGTGTACAGACATCGTCACCTGCGACAGCTGTGTTCTGGTGGCTGATGCACCTGTCAAAGTGGCCTTGTTGGAAACATGCGCCCGTCCGTTGCGATCCGCACTGGGGACTTGCTCCGTCAGCTTTTGCACCAGCTAGGTTCGGTTATAAACATACCAGGGACTCTGACACTTTTTCTCAATCGCTGTGATGATTTCTGTAAAGAAGGAATCGTCGTGCTCCATGATTCCGCAGCTTGGGGACTTGCCTACCACATTTAGTACAACCGACGGTAATTATCTGAAGATACAGGCTACGGCTGATGGTAATCCTGTAGTCATGGGTTGACACCGTGCGGCTATTCCGGGAATAACGAGCGATGTTATCTTCCGATCATGTGGGAATCGTGTTCTCCTTGGTCGATCAAACAAAGAAAATACTACGATGAAACCAAAATCGATGGAGAATACGATGCGGGTGGAGCTCATTGGTTAGGTTGGCTTCCTAGCCCCGTATAAGTACCTAATCACACGCCGTTCCAACGCTGCCTGCTTGGCAACATGACCGAAATTGTGCTGCATTGGCCTCAATTCTTGAAAGATGCCTTATGAATCAAATTCAACAAATTCACCTGTACTCAAAAAGGAAAACATATATCACATTTAAGTTCCTGGTTAGTTCACTACTCTGGGCTCCCGTTCCTCCTCGCACATGCTGTGCTTAGCACGACCTTGATGGATCCAGGTTCCTTTGAGGCAGTCCCGTGTATCGCCCCGGATTGACCGTAAAAGCAGAGCGTTCTGACGAATTGGGACTACCACCGTCTTCAGATGGTAGAGAACTCCGTTTTCTGGACAGATCTATGGGCGTTGAAGCTGAGCACCGTATCGCTATTTTGGCCGTTGATCACAGATCCTCGTTCTCTCTTCCGGAGGCGACGTCAGGTGCTATACACCGCAACAACTCTAACGATGTTGCTGTATATCACATGTATGGTATTGCCGTTGGCGATGTATCACGGAGGAAGAATCGCGGTCAGTATCTGAATGAAGTCCACGAAATCATACGCAAGTCGCAACCACCGACTAACAGTATTTTCCGCTACTGAAGATTGTGACGATACCTCCCGTCTCCAACGCATAGCGACTGGTTTTGCCGCCAGCGCGGGTCTGAGCATCAGTGATGATATTGTTTGTCCGTCATTCCGTCATCCGCACTTCTACGATACCAGCTAAAGAGTCTTTTTCCAATCTAGTAACTACCGTGTTGACGATGTTTATTATGACTATATGGCACTCTATTTCACGTACCCAAGGGATTCGGCTGGCAAGCAGCCCAGCCCTGCATACCGTCATCGTTGCGATTGCCATCGTCCGCGTGATCTTTGTGAACGATGGACGCCACTCGCTTCCTCAGCCTGATATGCTCCTCTCATCTGTTGCTTCGCTCAGTATCGCCAATGTGATCTGCTGCATACTATCGATTGATCGCCTCCGGTCCATTCGACAGCTTCAGGTTGACGATGAAACATTTTTACTACATCCCATGGAACGGTAATCGAGATGTGATGTTTTCCGCGGTCGACAAGGATCCGGTCACAGGTTCCGTAGGGCTCGTAACAGGCTTCGATACGCACCATGTGTGGGCTCGACCGACATTGACGCCAAAGCATTAAGCAACCATATAGCTAGGGTGCTGAGACAAGGGCCGATTTTTCACTTGACATACAGTAAATGAATTCACGTTCGGGTGGGTACTGTACAGTAATGATAATATGTCGTTTCAACGAAAAAGCAAAGCATATGTTGCGGGTGCTGACGACAACTGGGGGGATTGGCGGTAAGGATTCGAGTTGGTCACCTAAAGTCATATCAGCCAATTCGCCCGGGGACTGAGAACCGTTGGAACTAACTACGTCAGAAAGAGATGGAATATCTGGAGAGTCTGAACGCGGTGCGAGTTGTATAGCGGCCTAGACTGTGCAGTATACTGAACAAGCGTGATCTGGTATCATGAATGTGCGCCCTGACAACCAACGGACGGCTGTGGATGACGTTGAAGATGCAAGGAATCTCATTACTGAAGCATACCTGGGTCTTTAGTGGCGCACATGGACTCCGTATTCATTTTTGCCGTCCGCGATTAATTCGGTTTTGTGCCTGTTTAATGTAAGTCCCTGGAAAAAAGTCAAAGAGTTGCATTGCACGATGAACCGTCCATCACTGCGCTTGGAGGAAAATTTGTAGACGCTATTGTTCGCAGAACTAGCTCAAACTCTCTCTTTCTTTGCGACAACTACAGTATGTAGGAGAGATCAGCTGCATGAACGAAACATGCTTGAATCATCAGATCATGAAGTACGGCGGAGACCCAGAGACGGCAACCGCGGCACCAACGCACCGGTGCATTTCAAGCGCTTTCTCCAGGACAATGTTTCATCTCGATCGCCTTTTGAGTGGTCAGCATCGCAACGGCCCCGGCGCGAGGGGTTTCATATGACCCTCCACCCGTTGGCATGGGTTGAGATTTCGTCGGTTTCTTTTTAATATTAGATGAGGACTATGTTGAGTCACTATCTGGGTGAAATCCAGCCACTTGTTTCAGCAGAGCGACCGATTCGTCCACAGCCGCACGTTGTTCACCTTGACGCTGTTCTAAGTCCTGCAGGATCGAGTTGTAGTCATTCTCTGCCTGGATCTTTCTTTGCTGGGCTATCTTCAGACGCCTCTTCAAGTCGTCAATGTCTTCGCGCCTTCGTGCCATTTCCGACACTCGACTGGCCCAACGCGTGATCGAAGGTGAAGGAGACTCATGACTGAAGCGATTTTCGGCTCTATCGCTTGGTTCGGAATCGTCTGCATCGATCATGTCTCCACCCCCTTCAGTCGGATCTTGCGATTGGTTTGACCGTGTGTTGGGCGAACTGGAACGCGACCGCTCGGAGCGACTCTCAATATCTATAGCAACATCAACCCAGTCAGTATCACATGCGGATGTTGGGATGTCAGATCAGGCTTACCGGGCTGACCGGTCGGTTTTCCGCGTAACCTGCTCCAATCTGCGATGCTGCGATTTACAAGCCCCCTCGCTCCGGTGGCCGCCAAGCTTCTGACTGATTTTCTTGAATGAGTAGCGCTCGCTCCTCCATTTCAGCAAGTATTTGTTTTCTTCAGCGGTCCATGATTTGCCTGACGCGGGGGTGTCGATATCTCTTCCAAACAGGCTGGGCACTCGCTGTGGGCTATCGTCGCCGTCTGCTGTTTGATGAGCCATTCTGATTTCAGGTAGCTCTATCGGCCACGAATCATGCATAGTGCGATAGGGTGCGGCGTAAAGAAGACATATTCGACCAGGCGGCTGTAGCAGATTTCGCAACCTGGACGGTCTGGAGTCTGGGAGAGGAATTTGCTCATCCGCGACTAATGTGAGCTAACCCATATGTGGAATAGTCGCTAACCGACCAAGGAACATGTCGAAGGGTTAGTATCAAAATTAGAGCAATAGACCAACCGACCATTTCTTATTCATTATCCAGGGTCTCGCTTATAGCTCTAGACTTGATTCCTTCAGGAACTGACTCTAGAGCTTCTTTTATTTTTGTTTCTATAACGTGATAATCGTCCGACATCGTGGTGTTAAGAAATAACGCGTCAAATAGGTGGATATAGTTTGTAGACAATTTGTACGTTTGAGCTAGCGGGGTCGAGCTGTAAGCGAGAACTCTGGATGACTAAGGAAGGGTCGGTACAGAGCCTTGCAACTGCGGCTTTACGAAATAACAAGAGGTTTACTAAATGCTCTCTTTGAAGCAGCGGGGCTGTAATTTGTCTCCAGCGTTTAGCTGACTAAGCACAACATCTCGTAGTTACTCTTTCAAAGACCAGTGATGTAGTTTCCCGCGAGTCTAGCCTATGCATAGTGAAATCTTCTATCGTACCAATCTATTTGCAGTCTGATGAGAATTTTTGAAGTATCTGAATGCCACCACATCCTTTTCGTAGCTTTGACTGCCGAGATAGCCTGACCAGAAGACCTCTCTCTTCGGAGATTTCGTTCGCCTTCATGTCATGCTGAAGACGGATATACGCTCTCAACAATTTCGGAGGGCCGTATGACGCGGTTTTTTTTTTTGGATCAGCAAGTTACTTCGACAACCGAGGTTAGGCCCGTGGATGGCAGGTCAGGTGACATCTTTCGTCCCAGCAGCGTGGTCAACCCCTGTCAATATGTCGGTGATGTTACATCGTGTTTGTGGAAGTGAGCTATTGTGGCTCAAGCTTCCCTGTTCATTTGTTTGACAAGTAGCGCTCCTGCTCTTTCCGTGACCTGCCACCCCATACCGTACTGGGGGAAAAAAAAAAAAAAAAAAAAAAAAAAAACAGCTGCAAAAAGATTGTTTAAGATTTTGAATATGGATATTAATTTACTTTTGAACGGTGCTGAAAGCGAGACTGGCCTGTCTACGAGTACGGGGAGATCATTGAAAGACGAGCTCACTCAACGTCCATTGGTACACTCAGCAGAATCAGGCAAACTGCATCCATATTCCTCCTATCAAACACAGAATCTTCGACGTGTTATGTGTACGATTCATCCGATCTCTCCTCCTCATAGACACAGGTTTTCACCACAGGAAGACGCTCTAATGCAATTCATGATGGATAACATTCAATCTGGCCGTGCCAAAGTACTGAGCATATGTCTGAAGCGCAGCCTTCACGCGATCAACACACGGTGGGATGTCCTTGATTCTTATGAGCCATGCCCCACCTGTGTTCAATGCCAACGGTTTCAAAAAGGAATTGAAAGGTTGAGACGCAAGTATGTTCTCGTTAGCTGTCGCTGCACAATACATTTTCTAATGATGATTAAGCTACCAAAGGTCCGATTGGACAATTACGGACTATTTCCTGAATACAAAGATCTATGTGGCAATTCCTCCGCCACGTTTTATTGGGCAAGGAGAGAAACCTCCCCTGCCTATCATTGTTCGATTGTCAGGCCAGGACTCTGATCTGACGCCATACATCACGCTGGATAATGTTCCCTTGCGGGGGTTTTTCAAAGAAAAACAGGGAGATATGTCATTCTTTGTATTTTCCATTGAGCGGTTCTTCCAGTCCGGTCGCCTGCGATTGTGTTTCCGGTCTCACACTGGATCCCACCATATTGACTTCGATATCACGTGTGTGTGACGAGACTATAATGGTATATTGAAAACGGCTAGTGTAGTTGTTAGGACCGACACTGTGAGATGGGAAATTTGTCCGGACTTCAGAGGAGAGAGAAGAGAGTGTGAGTTGTTACAGTAGAGACAGATTCGAAACCTCCACATCTTTTACACACACTCTCTCTCCATTTTGGCCCACATCTAAGGCTGTTGTCTAAAATTAGTCCACAATTCACTCAGGCTAGTAGTTTTCGACACCAATTTCATACATGATTGACTTGAAGATTATAAAATTATTAGGATCAGAGATCTATCAAAGATGGGTTTTACAGTTACATATACATTAAAATACTATATTTGTTGAATATCTCGGTGGCTGCGTTGTCCGATAAAGATGTGGGTCTGTGCACACATCATGTATATAACTAGTTTGTTTATCAGCCCTTCAAGATTAGAATAACAATGAACAACTTACCTACTCAACAGGATCCGTTCACGTCACGATCTAGCCTTTGCTCTCTTCGACGGAAAGATGGGGCATGGTTACGGCACGATCGTATAGGGCTGACCATTCGGATCCGGACCATATCGACAACCACGACATCACACTCACGATGCGATAGTCACTGTAATTCAAGGGTTTGATCTATACGAGATTCAAATTGATAGCAATAGCTGACAGATGACAGTGAGTCTTTCGAATACTAGAGTGCAGTATAGCGTTCAGCAACCTCGTCTGGGTCCTTTGAAAGGGATCACTTTGCCGCTTCAGTGGCGTGTAAGCCCGAACATCAACATGATTGAACCGAATAAGCACACGCTATGTGACTGGTGGCATCCTGTACTTACAGTGTGTCGCACTATATCTGAACATAAGCCCATAACTTAAACGTGCTCTTTCATCTGACGATCCACCGGTTGGGTATCACGCGCCGTCTTGGCCGCATTCAGTGCTCTCGCCCCATGATTTAGATTGATGACCAGTGATGTTCTGTGCCATACTACTCTTGGTTCTGGTGAATCACTATTTTCGCCACTGTCTAGATTAGTATAGTTGTTACCGATTAACAAGTGCTCAAGACGACTGCAGCATCCGATATCCTAGCTGCATATGCTCTATCGATCGGTATGCACAGCACTATTCACACTTGTTCTTTTGGTGTC
Source organism: Talaromyces verruculosus (assembly GCA_038993655.1). Lineage (NCBI taxonomy): Eukaryota > Fungi > Ascomycota > Eurotiomycetes > Eurotiales > Trichocomaceae > Talaromyces > Talaromyces verruculosus. The sequence goes on along the minus strand of JBBVQN010000131.1, from coordinate 13,584 downwards.
GAGTTTAAAATTCTCTAAGACCGACAGTTGCAGTGATTTAACTGAACTGAATCGGATACAAGTGCTTATAGTTCCCCAGTATGGAAGAATAATGTTAATACATGCGTACACGGCACGACATGTACATCTGGAACATCATTCTAGGAGCGTCTTGGTTTGTACGCTAAGGCTTTCGTATCATGAACCTGTATTGTCTTTGATTCCTATACAGTTGCGCAACTTTGGGTGCTCTCATCAAGCCTCATACAGTAAACGTGCGAAAAAATATGCCGAAAAAATACCTAACTACAATGCATTCCAACTATATCCAGTTACCATGGATATTCCTGGTTGATGAATCCGGATCTGGGACGAGATGTCGTACATGTCAAATGTCGACGACCTCATCATCCTGTGTCGGATCGGGACGATGACACTCACGGTATATTATCAGATTGGTTCCTAGCAGCTCTAGAGCTCGGTCAAACGATATTTCTTGATATGCCCCATTTTCATCAAAAATGGTATACCGATAATCCGGCCCACGATGTACGATGGCGTGGCGGAAAATTCGGTGTGCTCGGAGTGGGGGTAGTTTGTATATCATCGGCTGAGATGTGGCGTGATAGATCCACGTTCCCTTTGCATCATACATGGCCTGTTGGACAAATTGTGGCACCTGTTTACACTCCACGCCGAGAAGCCCAACCTCTGGTTCTGACCCCGTACGAGCGTCGCATTGTGACTGGTGTAGCAATCGAGTGTGCCAGTGGCCTGCGGACAATCCAGAGCCGATCGCCTCTGTCGACGAGCGGGCCTCTCCAGAGATGTCTCTACTGTAGCAAGACCCAGAATCTGTGTTCCAAGAAAGAGGCGGGAGCAAATGACTTGGCCCCCTCGACGTTGAAGGATTACCATCCCTGTTCGCCTGGTTCAGCTCCTCGATCCACGCAGTGATATCGAAGCTGGTTTCCTCGCACAATGCAGACTGGGGCTTTGATCTGCCGTGCGCCGTGAAAGGACCGATGATGGGAGGAAGAATCGGGAAGAAAGACCGAGATGCATCTCGAAAGACCTCGAATTCCATCAGTGTCTCCGTCTGCAACGCGGTCGTTGTTGAATAAATCTCATCCACGGTGAAGCGATCTCGACTGGTCCGAAGATTGCGAAAATAGGAGGGAATCGAGGGCAGGCGGGTCCAGATCGGACGAAATGATAGACGCTTGACGATGGGACCGCTCCCCGGTCCCATGTCAGCAGGAACCAATTCATCGTCACAGATATGGTGGCGAATGATTTCCGATGAGAAACCCAAAGCAAAGGCAACCTGTGCCATGTATTGAATGCTGTCACTACAGTCGCCACTCTCGACATCCAGTAAATGGCCCATCGCGGCGACCCACAATGTCCGATACGCATCCCAGAAGTGATGGCTTACATGATCCGAGGGAGACTGTATCCTCGGACCTCTCGCGGGTCGGAAGGATGCGCGAGCCTCTTGCTGCATCGATAATCGCACTCGTTGCGATCGTGCTCGAGGCTTATGGGATGAGCGGTGAAATAATGGGTTCAAAATGGACGCTCCCGGTTTTAAATAACGGGCGATAGCGTCCTTCCAGGATTTTAGAGACGGAATGATCGTATCCTGCGCTAGTAATCGCTGCTTCAGGCGTGCTCTTTCCTGGTGATCAATGAACTGTGGGAAAATCTGATTTTGCTTCAGAAGACTTTCAATCTCTTCCCGATCACTGGTCGATAATGCCGGGCATCGGCCTTGGAGTGAGCGCATAGTGCGGACATCCAGATGCTGAGGATCGAGGTCACCCAGCACGGTTGACAGGCGGGCATTGACAACGTGAAGAAATGCAACCAAAGACTAGACTTCAGTGAACAATGTACACCGGTGGCAGACTGCTGGGAAACCGGGAGCTCACCTCCATGCAATTCACGGCGCTGAGGCCGTGAAAAACGGGCATTTGAAGATCCATCCACAGACCCGGGAAACGAAGAAGCTGATCAAGAGCGTCGCGGAGGGCTTCATGTTCATTTCCTTCCTGAAGACGGACAATGTCTCCTTTGAGGTAAGCGGGCCGGACACAATGTTCCCACGCCGTCTTCCAGTCCCAATCCCGGCTGTGGTGCGCCAAGCGGATTCTCCGATACACCTCCCCGGAGGGGACGGAAGTCAGCATGACACCTGACCATGCCAAACTCCGGCGTGCGGCATCGGTCAGAACTGGTACAGGGGCTGTCAGCATTGAATGCCACGACCACCGTCGATCGGGAAATGAAATCGGCCAAACTCACCGCACTCGTCGTACAGTCTGATGACCCACCACCGGCTGTCTGTGAAATATTGCTGAGCGGCTTTATATCGATGGATGCCACGAATGCCAATGACTCGCTCGTCCCCTTCCAAGGGCAAGAATGCCGGCTCTGGTGACTGCAATGACTCGCGAGAGAGGTTGCCACGCTCCAAGGCTCGTGCCATTATCTCTGTAGATATCGTAGCGGACATATAATGGTCTGCAGCCAGTCGATCGCATTGTCCATCCTCAAACATGCGCAACAAACCGATGACATTATCAAGGTCCACCGTCCGCGCATCCGGGGCGGTCTCATCAAACCACAGGTGATCCAGCGCGACGCGGGCGACTCCATAATACCGTACTTCACCGCCTCGTGCCTAGACCCACATCATGCCCGAATTCTCTCCAACACGCGAAAAATCACGTATATTTCAAACCGCGTCAAATCGCTCAATATGGACTCATATGAGCTCGCTCTTGAAGCGTTACACTCTACAGAGCCAGGAGAAAAGCCCAATATCAGTTTAGTGGCAAGAACATATAGCGTTGATCCTTCAAATCTATCAAAGCGTTATCACAGTGTTATAGGCTCAAAAGAGGCACATTACAACAACAGACAATTATTAAATAAAGCGCAATCAAGAATCCTCATAAAATAGATCAATAGTCTCACCAAGCACAGCCTGCCACCTACGAATACCATATTAGAGAACTTTGCAAGGGAGATATCCAATAAAGAGCCTAATAAAAACTAGGCCTCACGCTAGAAAAAGGCTCATTCAGATAAGGTCATTTCGCTCTATTCTAAAGGCCTTAATTTAGAAAGAAAAAAAGGCAGATTCAGCCTTCAAATACACCTTATATTTTGCGCTTATTAGCCATAAAATCAAGCAATATAATCTTAGCCCGGAGCAAATTTACAATATAGATGAAAAGGGCTTTATACTTAGTATTATAACAAGAATAAAAAGGATTTTTACTTAGTGCAAATATAAGCAAGGAGGCTATAAGCAGCATATTCAAGATAGAAACCGTGAATGGATTACAACAATTAGTTATATTTGTGCAGATGGAATAGCTATATCACCTGCTTTAATCTATATAGCTAAATCAGGGTTTTTACAAGAATCTTAGCTTCAAGATTTTAATTCAAGAACCCAGAGATGCTTTTTTACAGTCTCAGATTCAGGATAGACTAATAATGAGCTTGGTTACCATTAGTTGGTAGATATTTTTGATAAAAAGACAAAATCTCAAGCAAGCTAGGGATGGTGCCTTCTTAGACTCAATAGGCATAGATCCCATGTTACAATAAAGTTCATTGAATACTGTGATTCAAATTGAATCCTTCTTACAATCTTTCTAGCTCATGCAACGCATACTTTACAACCTCTAGATGTCACGCTTTTCTCGCCTCTTTCCACGGCTTATATGAAGCAATTGAATACATTTATCAACGATTCACAAGGTTTCACACGGCTCACTAAATGTGACTTTTTTCAGCTTTTTTAGGCGAGCTGGGACATGGCCTTTATATGTACAAATATTAACTCAGCCTTCAGAAATACTAGTTTACACCCCTTCAATCCGGAGCTCATTATACACAAATTTTCAACCAAAATTGACAGTTGGCCATCTTCAAGCAGATCCGGGGCTTCAGTTATCCTAGCTAAGGATTGGAAACGGCTTGACAGGCTTATCAAATCAGCTGTTACTAATATTCATAATAAAAATGCTATACAGCTTCAGGACTCAGTGTTGCACCTTTCTACTAAAGTAATCTTATTAAAAGATAAGATTACTAAGCTTAAGAGCGCTCTTATTAACTCAAAAAAATGCCCTAATAAGAAGAAGCCTTTATTATAAAGTTTATCTTCAGAAAATGATAGCGGAGCACTTTTTTTAGGCCCGTCAAAGGTTTAACAAGCGCGAGATGTTATTTCTTAAAAGAATGAGGAAGCTGCGCAGGAGCAGGCTTGTAAAGATGATAAAAAGCTTCAACAACAACATGCAAAGGAAGCTAAAGAGGCTAGAAACGTTGAAAATACTCGAATCTGTGAAGAAAGGCGTATATAGTGCAAGGAAGAGGCTATGGAGAAGCAATGTCTTAAGGACGAGCAAGAACTAGCTAAGCTAGCTGATCTACAGCTTTAAAATAATGATATAGCAACTCCAAAGGCTTCAAAAAGGTCTAAAAAGTAAGTCTCTAAGCAAGCAGAGCTAAAAGCGCAGCCCCAGGCTCTTTTGGACGAGAATGAGGTGGTTGTTACGACGAATCGTAGGGGCCGCGCGATCTGACCCCCTGCGCGTTTTCGTGATTGATATTTTTGCTCATTCAATTCCTTATATCTCGTTTACTAATACTCTATAAATTTAATATATTTGATTTTTTTATGGTGTTGTAAAGCTTCAAAATATTGTATATAGTAGGTTGTTAAAATTCAGGCAAGATGTGGGTCTAGGCACGAAGCGGTGAAGTACGGTAAGCCGCTAACGTCCTTCACCGCCTGATACCTAGACCCACCTGATACCTACTTTTCCTTCATATCACGAAAAAACGCGTATATTTGAAAGCGCGATAATTCAGCCAATATGGACTCATATGAGCTCGCGCTTCAAGCATTACGCTCCTTACCACCAGGAGAAATGCCCAATATCAGTTTAGTTGCAAGAACGTATGGCGTTGACCCGTCAAATCTTTCAAGGCGATATCGCGGCGTTACAAGCTCAAAAGAAGCACAATACAATAACCAACGATTACTGAGCAATGAGCAATCGAGAGCGCTTATAAATTATATAAATCAACTCACCGAGCGCGGCCTGCCACCTACGAATTCAATGTTGGCAAACTTTGCAAGAGATATCTGCGGTAAAGCACCTGGTAAAAACTGGGCCTCGCGCTGGGTAAAGGCTCATTCGGATAAGATCATTTCTCGCTATTCTACACCCCTCGACTCGGATAGAAAGAAGGCAGATTCGGCATGGAAATATACATTATATTTTGAACTTCTTGGCCGGAAAATCGAGAAATACAACCTTACACCAGAGCAAGTCTATAATATGGATGAAAAGGGCTTCATGATAGGAATCAACACAAAAGAGAAAAGAATCTTTTCTCGGCGCAAATATGAGCTTGGAGGACACAAGCATTTTCTTCAGGATGGAAATCGGGAGTGGATAACTACAATTGCTTGTATTTGCGCTAATGGGACAGCGCTATCCCCGGCTTTGATTTATATGTCAAAATCAGGCAATATACAGGATTATTGGCTTCAAGATTTTGATCCCAATGAACAAAGATGCTTCTTTACAGCCTCGGAGTCAGGATGGACCACTTTTGAAATCGGATATCGCTGGTTGGTGGACGTTTTTGATAAAGAGACAAGATCTCAAGCAAGCCTAGGTTGGCGCCTTCTTATCCTTGATGGCCATGGCTCTCACGTCAATATGAAGTTTATCGAATATTGTGATAAAAATAGGATTCTATTGGCAATATTCCCAGCGCATTCAACTCATACTTTGCAGCCTCTTGACGTGGCTATCTTTTCACCTCTTTCTACAAATTATACGAATCAACTACGGGCTTTTATCAATGATTGTCAAGGATTAACACGCATTACAAAACGTGACTTTTTTCACCTTTTTTGGCCTGCTTGGGAAGCAACTTTTACTACTGAGAATATCCTCAAAGCATTCAAAACTACAGGGATATATCCCTTTAACCCAGATTACGTTATCCATCGTTTTACAAAGAAGGAGGGAAGTAGGCCGTCGTCTAGCGAATCTACAACTTCAATTATTCCTCCGGAGGATTGGAGACGCTTAAGAAAGCTTATAAAGGAAGTTGTCATAAATATTCAGGACGAAAAAGCTCAACAGCTTAGGGATACAGTGGCATATCTTTCTACAGAGAATGCTATACTTAAGAATGAGAATCAAGGCTTACGAAGGGCTCTTATTTACGACAAGAAGCGTCAGATCAAGAAAAAGCCTTTATTATTGGAGTTATCTACAGAAAACGATGGTGGAGCACTTTTTATGAGCCCTTCTAAGGTTCAGTAAGCTCGTGATATCCTTTCTCAAAAAGAGAACGAAGCCGCGCAGAAGCAGGCTCGTAAAGATGATAAAAAGCTTCAACAACAGCTTGTAAAGCAAGCTAGAGAGGCTGAGAAGGCTAAAAGAGCTCAAATCCGGCAAGAAAAACGTGAACAGCGTGAGCAAGAGGCTGCGGAAAAGCAACGGCTTAGGGATGAGCAAGAATTGGCCAAGCTAGCTGATTTACAGCTTCAAAATGATGTTATATCAACTCCAAAGGCTTCAAGAAGGCCCAAAAAGCAAGATACTAAGCAAGCAAAGCCAAGCGCGCAGCCCAAGGCTCATTCAGAAGATAATGAGGTGGTTGTAGCCACAAATCGTAGGGGCCGCGCGATACGGCCCCCTGCGCGTTTTCGGGACTAAATTTTTACTCTTATTTGATTCCTTACACCTTATTTATTATTACTCCAAAAAATTTATTGTATATCTTAATTATATGGTGTTGTAAAGCTTCAAAATATATTATATAGTAACTCGTCAAAATCAGGTATCAGGTGGGTCTAGGTATCAGGCGGTGAAGGACGTTAGTGTATTGGTAAATCCGCCAAACGGATCACTAGCCATTCGATGACCGCCGGTGCCTTAACAAGCGATTTGAAATCGGCTGGCGTGGTACTTGTTGGGATCGAAAATGTGTATTGTTCTATACAGTACAGCGTCTCCTATAAAAGCACGCGTGCTAAACAAGCATAGATTGACGATGGCAGCTCTTGTACATGGATAAGTCAATTATTTGACTGTCTGGCCCAGCGTTTCGATGCGAAATGTGTCAACGTATCATTTTATTACTCAGGCTTTTGGCAAACATAGGCCGCACATAGCGTCCATTTGTATCACCGGTGATGGGAGCGCAGGTATAATGCATAACATTGGCAGACGTGTGTCCCGCTTCTATCACTGGTAATAGATGCCCAGGTATAATTGGTCTTATTGGACAACGCTAGGCTCTAAACTCTGGTGGAAAATAACTCAGGCCAAACCAACTATTAATATACAGCAGGTCCCAATTCCAAGTACTGTGTCTCAGGTTTACACATTTATCGAATGAGTTAGAGGAGTATCGTACGGAAGTCATCCCTTAAAGGATCTAGAAGTGGCGGCTAAAGGGTATCCGAAAACTCTCGCTTCATCTATCACAATATGCTACACGCACAGTACTGCTCATCTTCAGGACGTTAACTTTGGATCTGTTCAATTTTCGGCCGCCTCTTCTCCGGCGACCATGCCATTGGCAAGGATGCCAAACGTTCCGACGATATGCACAGCCATCAATCATACGATAACAAGCACCGGTAGTCTCATCCAAGAGCTGTGCGAACTTTCTCAGACACCTCCAGAAGCCCACACTCATGCATTGATATATTCTCAGTTGGACTCTCGCAGTGTCCACATTGAGCGTCTGTACCGCGGGCTAGCACCATATATAATTCGTCTACTCTTCTCTGGCCACCGACTCTCCACACTTGATATCAAAACCATCCAGCAGGTGCTATTCCGTTTGGATGAGGTCATATGCAGATATCTTGCGATCCAGCAGGCAATTCTTCTATCGATCCCCGAGTCTGAGCACACTGAGCTCTCCCGGCAAACAAGTCGTCTCGCCGTTATCCAAACCGACCTTGATGTTGTGCGAGGACTGACCCAAAGATGTCTTGGAGATTGTCTCAATAGTCCCGCTTCACCTGAGATGCGTCGAAATGACTCTTGTCAAAGGGAAGAATCCACCAGTCGTACTGGCATGTCTCCTCGCACCTACATTGGTTGTAAGTATGGCTTCGCCACCAATTTTCACATCATCGTTTTGCTTACTGATCCGCAGTTGCCATTGGATTTATACTTATTGGTGGCATCATTCTAGTCATCACTTTGACGAACACAAAACCATAGTTACACGAGCCCCCCTTTGTACCACGAGAAGCGTGATATTGGACGTCGGAAAGATGAGGCCTAAAAAATAAGAAATGCTCCCGGTGGGGACTTATATATGTGTACTGTGAATCATGCATCCGATCGTTAGTTGCAGAAATGAGCACCATACTTTCGGATTTCTCGAACCTTTAAGGGTACCAATCTGTCATGTGCCTTATTGTACTAGTCGCCGTGGCCCTTTCTGCCACAGATTTTAGGTGCAGACGATGGCTGCGCATTCTAATTCTTCTCAAGTATTGCAATTACTATCGCTGGTGGACACGGCCAATGACTGCGATGGTCTGAGTGCGCCGCGTACCGCAGCGTTTGCGAGAGCCGGTCTTGGCTTCCAGGCGGATGTGAGCAATACAAAGGGAGAGCGATCTGGCCGCCTCGATAAAAGAAGTCACAACTGTACTTTGCTGGATGAACCTTCCAAAACACCGTAATCGAAAGGCGTCCTGGATGTTTGTGGCGCAGTATAAGTGGAATGCACAAGGACTGGTATCGGTTCGGCAACGAGCCATGCTAGCTTACACCATAGCGTGGTCATATCTTTAGCTTGAAAGGTTCTACTAAATCCAGTCAATCGAGGCGACAATAAAACATTGGAAAAAGGGAGAGCTCATACAGCAGAATCTATGCCGACCAGGGTACCTTTCAGACTCACAATCCGATACATCATATCGTTTTCAGGAGGTCAAGAAGCGTGATCTTGAGGCCATCGCCAGAGCGTTCGCTGCGGCTCTCGCTCACCACCAGGTTTCAGATACCTGGCGAGCATGATAGTGATTACGATGATTTACCCACTGATCAATACCGACAGTGATCTTCGCACAAGCTTCATCCGGGCAGCGCCCCGGTCTCGGATGAGGGAACTTGCCGTAGTGCCAACCCCTCTGATGCCGCTTCAAGAGAATGGATTTTTCAGCGTTTCGCCCGCGATATGGTGAACCGTGCACCAGAGACACTAATTATCCGCAATCACACTCCGGCGCCCGGGTACTAGAGCGAGAGCGGTTCGTCATGTGAATGTCATGTGCTGTGTGACCTCGGGCTTAGAAGAACTAGTGGGAATTCAGTAGCACTGAAGCAACGAGGAAGGAAGAATGGCATCCAAAAAGAAAATAACACCCACAAGTCGTGCCAAACAGATCCGCAATCCTACTACGTAGATCCAGACCCACAACCCGAGCCCTTGCGCTAACTTAATTCAGCAGGAGGTCTTCGCGCCACGTGCCGAGCGGGAGAACGGGCGATCGTCCGGCCGTGACGGTCCTTTGCGAAGGCTCACCCTGCGCTTTTTATCACCTTCCCGTTCCGGAACAGTCAAAGATTGATCGGCGTTTCTGCGAATGGTGGGGTTGACAAAAATGGTGGTTAGATTCCCTTGTCCGTACTCCGTACCCTGTAGCATGGTATGTACTCACATTAGTATTACGGCTCACTAACTACTTCATGGTACTATAGTAGTACTCTGTCCTACTCTTATGAACAAGTGCTAGATCCGGTAATCCGGGGGCGAGTCTCCCTACCATATCCTCCGTTGCGACTTTTGATTGCGAAACTCCAACCTCTGACAGTCACGGATACGACCATTCTGCTACATTGAAGGTCAGGAGTCTGTCTGTACAGTATGAAGTGTTGCAACGATTCTTCCTACAGTTCAATTTCGCTGCCTCTGCCATGTCGAAGAAAAATTAGTAGTGGGCATGAGTCAGTCTGTCCCTTGCGCCGTGACTCACCACGACTATCCAGATTTAAAAACTCGATCCAGAGAAGCTCATCTTTATATTGGGTCATATCATGGCTCATAGTGCGTTTTCCACGTCGATTTTCTATATCCACGTGCCCTAAGTCCACACAGTTTCGCATACAGAATGCAGTCGTGCCTTCTTTCTATTAGAGAAGTAAAGCATTATCACACGTATTCATCGCGTATGTTCAAGGCGTCCAAGTCACACTATTTACACCGGCACGTACTCGATGCACGATCCGGTATGTTCGTGCCGACTTCCCCCGTGTATACTCGTGTACCATTGGCTCCCTCTGCTCAGACCGAACACATTTTATCCTACCCAACATGTCCCGAACCGGAAGCTCCTTGCGAATCAACTCTCCATCGATCGCCTCTGGAATATCCAATACCACCGCTATCGTTAGGGGTGACGCCCGAACCAACGAGATCACATACCTACTAATGGTAAGATTGCTCACTTCCACTGCCAACGAAAACTCGTCTAAGAAATTGTCCAAAGATCTCTCCGTTTCATGCGGATAAGGATAATATGGAAACCCGTCCACGAAGTCTTTCAGATCTTCTTCTACTTCTTTCGAAAAAGGATACCCGACTAGAAAATACTTTCTTTCACAGGCATGCGAACCGCAAATCGAGCATCTGGCGCTATCACTCCCCATGTTCGAGTGAAAATACCGCCCACGTTAAAGCCCCTGCGAGGAAACTGTAGTCGGAACGTGCACGCGAAGCTGATAGAAGCGCCAAGTCAGCTCCGGTGCTCGTAAGGACGGGCGATAACTCGAACACGAGCCAGCAATCGAAGTTCCGGATAAGCCAGTTGGCGTGGATACGCCAATACAAGGTAGAGATGAGATTCGCGAGGTTCGGATAGAAGGAAAAGTCGCATTTAGTAGGAAATGAGATTTGAGAGCAAAGTTCAAAAGGACATTTTCGAAACGCGGGAATTGAGATCGAAATACCACCAACCTCGTGCTAGGTACGACGTCTGTGATTGGGTCCCCTGTGCTGGTTTCCTTTTAATCGTAAAGATTTATTTTTTTAAAATTCCTCTTCTGTGAGATTCTTTCTTTGGCATCTCTGAATTTATAGTCTCGTGGGATTTTCTGGGATGATGCTTGCTGTAAGGGGGTAAACTGGGAATGAAGGGGTGAAGGGATATGTATAGACCGGTGATTGTTCGTCGAATGCCCTCTCCTTATCCCACAAAGCAAGAGGGATGAAGCATAATTGATCTGATTGTGGTTCATGTGGCGAACATGTTCGTTCAAGGTATGTGTGGCGACTAGGACTACGCATGCGCGGGGTGGACGTTTGGCTGACATTACCTGGGGTGGGGGCATACAAAGCGTTGCTATCCCATGAATCTGAGGCGATTCGTTTTCGGAATAGCCAGGAGTGTAACTCATACTACGTACGGAGTCGTGTTGTTGTTAAACCTACTATGGTAGTATTAGCGTTCCCGTATGTTCGCTGTAACCATCGACTAGTTGCATGAAGACCGCAGCTAAACTTCAATGCCTGCAGACGCCGTTTTGCACCGGACTGCACTCTGGCCACTGCGTCGATAGTGGCGGCTCGCCATCGATGTTCCTCACTGGAATAGGGTGGTACATCCGAAGAGCCAGTGAAACGCCCCATCCCGCTGTGGTGAACATGGTCGAGACTCCTGGCAGGGGAACAACGGATCCTCCATAATTCCATAGACTTAACAGAGAAAATCGATCACCAGCTGCATCATCTGGTCGAACTATTCTTCCACCTAGGTTTTCTTCCGCTCGCGTACGCTTCGTAGGTGCTGTGATACTTGTTACAGGCCTTCTGGGCGATCCTGTACGATGGTAAGCCGCGTCCACACTCATATGTCCCAAACCGCCTCACTACCACCGCCTGTAGGTGCCGCCACGCTTCCAAAGAGGATTGGGCCACATGATATTTCCGGGCTATCGCATCCTATGCGTCCATTCAGTAAATAGGGCGATCCGCACGAATGCTTCAGGCGAGCCTGCTTGCGACCTAGAACAACTAGGTCTATGGCTGAGTGACTCTGCCAGCAGCTATGAAGTCACCAGGTAAGTGTCCGCAATGGAGTTCCTTCAACATACACGCTCGTCGGCATGCTGTGTGAGCTGGAGTCTCTGGTCCACTGTAATACAATCTATCTCTTGCTCAGCGGGTCCGCAGGGCTGACAAACGCAGGGGTCCGATCACATACCACTCAGATCCATCGCCTCCGTCGATGCGGCCTCGCCGCGTAAGGATGGTGTAATCCTAGAAGTTGTCAGCCGTCAGCATGTTTGGAGGATCCTCTTACATCAACCTCAAGGATCTTGGTTACTCTCCTCGCAGAACTCGTCGAGTGTAATCGACGTTATTCTCATGTTTTGCACTCACATGGACACGTGTTATCGATGGGTGGGCTAGACAGAGGATCGACCGGCTCCGGAGTTCCCACACCTGGTTATGAAGACTGCATTCATATTTTCCCTCTCGAATGGGCTTGGATCGAGTTCTCGTTCTCTCTGCAACAAGTCCACTTTCACCGGCGCGTCTTCAGCGACACCGGGCCGTGCCATTGCCCTCGTTGGTGATGGGACTCGAGCACCGGTCTCAGGTGCCGCTCCTGGTCAAGACTGACAGTCGGACGACTAAGCTGGTGATGCCAAACCCGTCATGTGTGACTGTAGCTTGGGCATAGCCTGCTCGAGTGTCTCTCCAGTCTCCGCACAGCTCCTTGGGGAAAAGCCGGACACTACTGGCTGTCAAATGTACGGTGACTCCGTTTGCCCGCACCTGTTGAATCGTGGGACCTGACGATCTTGGAGAAGAAAGGGTTTACAGACATGTCCGTCATGGAACTGCGGTACAGAAAGACAGATGTGGAAGGTTGATCAAAGCTGCGTACCTGGCGAGTGGTCAATCCCTTTCCAATCTCTCTCTAGAGGCTGGTGAGGGTGGATGCCGAGGATACCTAGGGAGTTTTTTTATAGGGATGGCACTTTCACTGGGAGAGTAATAGGATCTAACTCTAGTCTCATTCTTTCTATTACAGTAGAATAACCCTAAATCATTTGCTCTGCTGGCTCTTCTCAAACCTGGCTATCGTATCCGGGGTCGGATCGAACTCCCCGCGGGTTAGGGAGACCTACCAGATACCGTATTCCAGATACAGTATTGAAATAACCATGGATTGCTCTGTTTCAGGGCGGTTTCGACCGTGGATTGCTCGATTTCTGGGCGGTTTCATCCAGGAATGGGGGTTTGGGTCGCCCCAGTGGAGACATCTTTGATTTTCTGGACGGGTCCATGACTGGCGCGTGGCAGCAAGGGAGGCTGGGCGGTGCACGAAAAGCGGTGCAGCGAGGCCGTAAAAGCGGCCTGGGAAGGGCCACAGATGAGGCAGGTGCAGCACCGCAACGCGGTTTAATATTATAAAATAAAAATACAACATAAAAAAATAATAATAAAAAAAAAACAAAATAATAATAATATAAAACAGAATAATATAAATATAATATGCTATATAATCCTTATACA